>ML433092.1:0-77888 GCA_005239525.1 Nicotiana knightiana
ACTTTAAGTGGAAAAACTCCCGTACCCCCTTCGGGGCGTGATGAAAAAGGAGGTGTGACAGCGAGTTGTGAAGAAATGTAGAGGATTGGATGATTTGGAAGGTTCATTACATGTTTGAGGACAATCGAAATTTTGTTGGGGATTATTTTGAGCCTAATGAGAATGTGTGTTATGTATTAGATTGGATTTGCTTGCTCTTGCGAAGTTGTTGCCACATGTATATCATCGAGCGGAATGGATGTTATTCGCGCCCTGGTTTTTGTTATATGTTTATTTATTATACTACAATGGGTTTTGACGTTTATATGATTCTTCACGCGCATATTGTGATTCAGTTAGGCCTTGTGGCGATATGGGCGAGGTGGCCTTTGTGATGTTGCTTATCTTATTGCACCATAGTTGTGATTGTTCTTAGTATTGTTTGTTCCTAATAATTTCCCTACCGTTATATATTCGTGCACTCTGTTGTGCTTGATGTTGACGCACATGTGATCAGTGAGCCCGAGTATTATGGCTCGATGTGTACCCTATGTGGATTGATATGATGGGATCGGGTTACATACTGCAACGGTACAGTGATGAAATGTGACTCCTTACTCTTATTTCATGTATTTTGTTTTCACCTTGTTGAAAATAGTTCATAGTGAAATGTTAAAATTTTCCTGCCTGCTTAACTTTCCTAGTAGTTCTCTTATTTAGCTTTCTTACTGTTACCTGACATGTCTAAGTTATTATTTTTTAGTGTACGAAATCGGGTTATGTGGGGCTCCATATGATTATTGTTGATACTTGTCGGTATGGCTGCTTGTATTAGCTGAGATCAGGTTTCTAGACATGAGATTTTGGGCTATGGCATTGGGATGAGGAAGGTTTGGAAGAATAACACTATATTTTGTTGAGGATTTAGGCAATGGCCCTGGTCGGGCAAGTGAGTTTCTTGGTTTATTAACCAGCGGAGTGGTTAAGCGGCTATGTGTGTTTCCTTCATCATTGGTGGGTTATGAAGATTTTTAAACGAGGTTCTAATCGATATGAGGTTTGCTATCAGCACTAGATTTGTTTTTGGGCGGTAATGGTGGTTAGCAGTGCCACGACCCGAGTTACCCTCCAAACGATCTCGTGACGGCACCTAGTCTCTACGACTAGATAAGCCTAAAATTTGCGGGAAATAAGACAAAGCAATAATAGAAAAAGTAAAGAAGAAGCAATACTATAAAATTTAGCCGCTCGGCATTTACAGCTTTCACTTTCCCAAAACCCGGGACATCACAAAGTCACAAACTCTGAACTACTGTAGCTCTATACAAAGGAGTAAGGAAAATGTATATATATATATGGATATTCTATAACTATACTGGAGTAGGAAGGAGACTCGTGAATCCTGCGGACGCGGCAGAATTACCTCGCGGTCTCCTAAGAAGCTGCTGAGATACGCCTAGCCACTGTACGGTGCACTGGTGCCTGGATCTGCACTTGGGGAAAACATGCGCAGGAAGGGCGTGATTACTCCACATTCGGTACTCAGTAAGTTCCAAGTCTAACCCCATTCAAGTAGTGACGAGGTCATGTTGAGGCCCTACTGAGTTTCAAAACAAGACAGTTATAAATCTAAATAGTGAAATATAGATACGCATTGATAAACAGAATTAATGGAACTGAAAGAATTTAATAACAGAAAAAGACTCCTCGGCTTAGCACAGCATATATCCCAACAGTAAACTTGCAATGCAGTACAAGGGGAAAGCTCCCGGATATCAGTCTGTAGTCCCAATTTAGATATGTTATGCAGTACAGAGGGAAAGCTCCAGGGTCTCATTCTGTAGTCCCAATTTAAATATGCAATGCAGTACATGGGGAAAGCTCCCGGATCTCAGTATGTATTCCTAATTTAAATATGCAATGCAGTACAGGGGGAAAGCTCCCGGATCTTATTCCATAGTCCCAGATAAAATATGCAATGCAGAAGTATGTCGGATACGACTTAATTAGACAGTTCAGGAAAATCAACAGGCAAGAATACAGTAAAACTACCTACGCATGGTGCAACTAATAGCAATTAAGAGGAAATAAAGTAAGGACAGTGGTCATGCTTATTCTTAAGCTAACCACTCAGTTAAGACAGGGGAAAATAATAAAGGAATGAAAATGAGTGATGCCATGAAAGGAAAAATGAAATTTAGCAACTATCACCCGTGTATGCACTCGTCACCTCACGTACACGGCGTCCACGTAACAAAAATCAGTATAAAAATGCCTGAGGGGAAGTCCCCAACACAAATTTAGGCAAGCCACTTACCTTGACTGTGCTAATCAAATCAATACCACGCTCTTGCCACGAGTATCCGACTCCGGGTGGCCCAAATCTAATAAATTTGATTGCATAATGTAAATAACACTTTAAGGAATCAAAATAGCTAATTAATTCAAAGCTAATACACAAAATTAGGAAATTCTCCCAAAAAGTCCACGGGCCCACGTCTCGGAATCGGGTAAAAATTATATTTTCCGGAAACCTATTCACTCACGAGTCTAAACATATGAAAATCTCTCAAATCGGAGGTCAAAACCCAATCAAACTCAATAATTTGGTCTATGAAGTTTATCAAATTTTTCCCAAACCTTCCACCCAAATTCGAATTCTAAGGACTAGATTTAAGTTAGGAATCATGGAAATTGATCTAAGTAGGTTAGAAGTCACTTACCCAAGTTACCCAGGTGAAGTGCGATCGCGGACATACAGATGCGATTGCATTGAGTAAGCCCCCCCCCCCCCCTTAAAATGGACATTGTGCGGTCGCACAGTAGCACTTGCGATCGTGGAGCACACCGGACTGGACCCTATGTGTTCGCAGCTAGGCCCACGCGAACGCAGATAGCAAAACTCCCCCTGCCATACCCAATGTCCTTATGCGGTCGCGCCCCCCCTGTTGTGATCGCACTGGCCAACAAATACCTGGGCCCAAACGTGTTCTACGCAATCGCGGCCCAAAATATGCGTTCGCACTAAATGATTACCTGCTGCTCTAAAAACCAGAAAAATAGCTGAAGACTAGGCCAAAAAATATGCCCGTTTGAACACCCGAAACACACCCGAAGCTCCCGAGGCCCTCGAGACCCCAATCAAAACTACCAGTCAACCGTAATACCTCATTCAAACATGGTCGAGCCTTAAAACATGTCTCATAACATAAAAATCGTTAAATATGCATAGATTCAAGCCTAAGAACTTATGAAATTTTTAAAATCCACATATGATGCTGAATCAGTTCTAAACTCGTCTAAATGACCTCAAATTTTGCACACAGGTCACAAATGGAAATACGGACCTGCTGTCGCTTTCGGAATTCCATTAGGAATCCGATATCAAAATTTCACCTATCGGCCGAAATCGCCGAAATTCTAACTTTCGCCAATTCAAGCCTAAATCTACAACCGACTTCGAAAACACATTATGAACTCTTTCCTAACCCCGAAATCACCCAATGGAGCTAACGGAGTTGACGGAATTCCATTCCGGATTTTTCTTCACACAGTTCTAGCTACGGTCCGATTTCTAGAGCTAAAATTCACATAAAGGACTATGTGTCCAAAATCACTCCAAATTTCACCACTCAACGCTCCGACCAGTTCCAATAACACAAATAGACATGGGAGAAGCAGTTATTAGGGGATCGGGGTGCTAACTCTCAAAACGACCGACCGGGTCGTTACATTCTCCCCCTCTTAAGAAAATCGTTCGTCCTCGAACGAGTATAGAAACATAATTGAACGTGTGAAAAGATTAGGGTACTGACTCCGCATATCCTTCTAGGTCTCCCAAGTCACCTCCTCAACCGGATGACCCCTCCACTGAACCTTGACTGAAGAAATATTCTTCAATCTGAGCTTTCTGACCTACCTGTCCAATATAGCCACAGGCTCCTCAACATATGATAGATCCTTGTCCAACTGGACTGTGGTGAAATCCAAAACATGAGTCGGATCACCGTGATACTTCCGGAGCATGGAAACGTGGAATACCGGATGAACTCATGCTTAGTTGGGAGGCAATGCCAACTCATTAACAACCTCCCCAACCTGCTGCAAGACCTCAAAAGGGACAATGAACCTTTGGCTCAACTTGCCCTTCATCCCGAACATCATAATACCCTTAATCGGTGAGAATTTCAACAAGACCTTATCTCCCTCCATAAATGATACACCATGCGCCTTCTGATTCGCGTAACTCTTCTATCTGGACTGGGCTGTGCGGAGCCTCTCCTGAATCAACCTCACCTTCTCCAAGGAATCCTTCACCAGGTCGGTGCCATATAACTTAGCTTCACCAGGCTCAAACCACCCGATAGGAGAACGACATCGCCGACCATACAAAGCCTCAAATGGAACCATCTCAATGTTGGACTGATAACTATTATTGTAAGCAAACTCGGCCAAAGGCAAGAACTGGTCCCACTGACCTCCGAAGTCAATCACACATACTCTGAGCATGTCCTCCAATATATGAATTGTCCGCTCTGACTGACCATCAGTCTGAGGGTGAAATGTTGTGCTGAGATCTATCTAGGTACCCAACTCACTATGCAATGATCTCCAGAAGTACGAGGTGAACTGAGGACCTCGATCTGATATAATGGACACCGGCACACCGTGCAACCGGACTATCTCTCGAATGTAGATCTGGCCAACCTCTCAGAAGTATAAGTGGTAGCTAATGAAACAAACCGTGTCAACCTTCCGCAAAGTCCGGGGCAACCCAACCACAAAATCCATGGTAATGCGCTCCCACTTCCACTCAGGAATGGGCATCTGCTGAAGTAGCCCTCCCGGTCTCTGATGCTCACATTTGACTTGCTGATAGTTGAGACACTTGGATACAAACTCCACTATATCCTTATTCATCCTTCACCACCAATAGTGCTATCTTAAATCCTGGTACATCTTCGTGGTACCCGGATGGACGGAATACCGTGAACTATGGGCCTCCTCAAGAATCAACTCCCGAAGCCCATCCACATTGGCACACAAATCCGGCCCTGCATCCTCATCACACCGTCATCACCTATGGTCACATCCCTGGTATCACCCTGTCGAACCCTATCCTGAATAGCCAGAAGGTTGGGATCATCATACTAGCGCTCCCGAATGCGGTCATAAAGAGAAGATCAAGCAACAATACAAGAAAATACCCGGTGAGGCTCAGAAAGGTCCAGTCTCACGACTGACTGGCTAAGGACTGAACATCCAAGGCTAGAGGCCTCTCAGCTGTATGAAGATATGCAAAACTCCCCAAACTCTCCGGCCGGAGACTCAAGGCGTCGGCCACCACATTGGCCTTCCCCAGGGGTATACCATAGTGATGTCATAATCTTTGAGTAACTCCAACAACCTGCGCTGGCGCAAATTGAGATCCTTCTGCCTGAATATGTGCTGCAAACTCCGATGATCCATGAATATCTCACAGGGAACACCATATAAATAATGACGCCATATCTTCAGGGCGTGAACAATCGCTGCCAACTCGAGATCATGAACAGGGTAGTTTTTATCATGCACCTTCAACTGTCTGGATGCGTAGGCAATCACCCTACCGTCCTGCATCAACACTGCTCTCAGGCCAATCCTTGAAGCATCATAATAGACTGTATAGGACCCGGAACCGATAGGTAATACCAACACATGAGTTGTAGTCTGGGCTGTCTTGAGCTTCTGAAAGCTCTCCTCACACTCCTCAGTCCATATAAAAGGGGCACCCTTCTGGGTCAGTCTAGTCATGGGCGCTGCAATGGATGAAAATCCCTCCACAAAACGGCGATAATACCCAGCCAAACCGAGTAAACTACGGATCTCAGTAGTTGAAGTCGGTCTGGGCCAACTCTGCACCGCATCCACCTTCTTCGAATCTACCTCGATCCCATCTGAAGACACCACATGGCCTAGGAATTCCACAGAATCAAGCCAAAATTCACACTTAGAAAATTTGGCACACAACTTCTTCTCCCTCAATGTTCGAAGCATGGTCCTCAAGTGCTGCTCATGGTCCTCCTGGGACCGAGAATATACTAGAATGTCATCAATGAACACGATGACGAAAGTATCAAGATAAGGTGGGAATAAGCTGCACATCAGGTGCATAAAGGCTGTTGGGGCATTGGTTAGCCCAAATGACATAACAAGGAATTGATAGTGGCCATATCTGGTCATGAAGGCGGTCTTCAGGATATCCGGCTCCCGAATCTTCAACTGCTGATAACCCGAATGCAGATCAATCTTGGATAACACCCTAGTACCCTGTAACTAGTAAAATAATTCATCAATGCGGGGCAATGGGTACCTGTTCTTCACTGTCACCCTATTCAGCAGCCGATAGTCAATACACATATGCATCGAACCATCCTTTTTCTTCACAAATAACACTGGAGCACCCCCAAGGTGATACACTGGGCCTGATGAAACCTTTGTCAAGCAACTCCAGTAACTGCTCCTTCAACTCAAGAGGAGCCATGCGATAAGGAGGAATAGAAATGGGCTGAGTGTCTGGCAACAAGTCAATGCCGAAATCAATATCTCTGTCGGGTAGCATACCCGGAAGATCAGCTGGAGAAACATCAGGATAATCCCTGACATTGGGGACTGACTCAACTGTAGGGGTCTCAGCACTAACATCTCTCACATAAGCCAGATACGCATCACACCCCTTTTCAACCATCCGCTGAGCCTGAAGAAAAGAAATGACTCGACTGGGAGTATACTCTAAGGAGCCTCTCCACTCTAACCTCGGTAGTCCTGGCATAGACAGCATCACGGTCTTAGCGTGACAACCAAGAATAGCATACTAGGGAAACAGTCGGTCCATACCCAATATAACGTCGAAATCTACCATGCTGAGTAATAGTAAGTGAGCCTTGGTCTCAAAACCACTAATAACAATCAAGCACGACCGATATACACGGTCCATAACAAGATAATCTCCCACAGGGGTAGAAACATATACGGGGGAACTCAAAGAATCCCGAGATATCCCCAAATGTGAAGCAAAGTAAGAAGATACATATGAGTACGTAGAACCTGTATCAAATAACACGGATGCATCCCTATGAAAAGTAGGGACAATACCTGTGATGACCGAATCTGAAGCAACGGCTTCTGAACGGGCTGGAAGAGCATAATATCTATCATGGCCTCCCCTTCTAGGGCGACCTCGACCTCCCTGACCTCCACCTCGAGCTGTCTGAGAAGGTGGGGTAGCAGCTGGGGTTGAGAGAATAACTGGAGGACCCGGTGGAAGACATGGAACCTGATAAGTATGAAGTGGTTCTCCCCTCCTAGCTCTGAGAAATCTCTGATCACATGACGAGAGTCACCACACCCAAAACAACCCCTCGGAGGACGTGTCGGCTGCAACTGACTCTGAACTGGCCTGCTGGACTTGCTAGTGATAGCACCTCAAGCAGGAGGCACATGAGATACCGGTGGTGCATAATAAGGCTCCTTAGGTCTAGGAGGAGCTGTAATACCACTGTCTGCTGGAAGGGCTGAATGAATGGGGCGACTAACAAAACCCCTACCATAGTGTGCTGCTGGTGTACGGACTCCTGAAAAGTGACCACTCTCTCGAGACCTCTTGGCCTCTCTCTCCTCCTTGTCCCGGGCTAACATACTCTCAATCCTCCGGGAAATACTCACGGCTTGCTGGTAATTGATACCTGTCTCCAGCTCTTTAGCCATGCTAGTCCGAATACTGGGGTGAAGTCCTTCAATAAGGCATCTAACCCTCTCTATGACAGTGACAACCAAAGCAGGTGCATGATGAGCCAAATTGTTGTAACGGACTCTATACTCTGATACAGTCATGGTACCCTGACGTAGCTTCTCAAACTCCGCACCCAAGCATCCCTGAGGCTTTGAGGGACAAACTCAAGTAAGAACATCTCGGAGAACTGAGCCCAAGTAAGTGAAGCTGCCTCATCTGGGCTACTCAGCTCAAAAGCACTCCACCATTAATAGGTTGCTCCTCTCAGCTGGAAAGTGGTGAAAGAAACCCCACTCGTCTCCACATTACCCATAGTGTGGAGAATGCGATGACACTCCTCAAGAAACCCAGGGTGTCATCTGAAGCTAATCTGCTGAACTCAGGTGGGTGGTACTTCTTGTACCTCTCAAGTCGGAGCTACTCTGCCTCAAAAACAACAACCCTAGCCTCATGCTGAGCCGGAGCTGCTGGGGGCATAGGAATATACTCTCGAACATGCCCAATATGGACCCTCTGCTCAGGAGTACGGGCTGTGGGAGTTTGTGTCCCTCCCCCAGCCTGGGATGTAGCTGGAGCTATCGGAAGTAGTCCTGCCTGAGACAGAGTACTGAATGCACCCAAGAACTGAGCCAATGTCTCCTGGAGGGCTGGAGTAATAGTAGAGACCTCTTGCGCCCCTCCAACCGGGGCTGCTAGGGGCTCCTCTGCCTCTGCTCTAGCCGGTGCTTTGGCTGCACCGCGTGCTCGTCATCTGCCCCGGCCCCTGCCTCTAGTGGTTCTGACTGAAGGCTTGGGTACCTGGTCATCAGTACGTCTGGTATGGGTACGAACCATCTGTAAGCAAGAATAGAATAGAGTTTAAGAATTTGATGACAGTAACTAACACGATAAAGAATTCAAAAGAATTTGATTGTTCTTAACAGTTAAATAGCCTCTCGAAGATAGATACGGATGTCCCCACATCGATCCTCGAGACTCTAATAAACCGGCTTGTGATTTGTAACTCCTATGAACCTAGACACTCTGATACAAACTTGTCACAACCCGAGTTACCCTCCGAACAGTCTCATGACAGCACCTAGTCTCTATGACTAGGTAAGCCTAAAATTTGCGAGAAATAAGACAAAGTAATTATAGAAACAGTAAATAAGAAGAAATACTATAAAATTTAGCCGCTCGGCATTTACAACTTTTACTTTCCAAAAACCCGGAACATTACAAAGTCACAAACTCTGAACTACTGTAGCTCTATACAAAGGATTAAGGAAAATGTATCTATATATATATTCTATAACCATATTAGAGTAGGAAGGAGACTCATGAATCTAGCGGACGTGGTAGAATTACCTCGCGGTCTCCTAAGCAGCTGTTGTGATACGCCTAGCCACTGTACGGTGCACTGGTACCTGATACTGCACATGGGGAAAACATGCGCAGGAAGGGCGTAAGTACTCCACATTCGGTACTCAGTAAGTGCCAAGCCTAACCCCAGTCAAGTAGTGATGATGTCAGGTTGAGGCCCTACTAAGTTTCAAAATAAGACAGTTATAAATCTAAACATTGAAATATGGATAAGCATTGATAAACGGAATTAATGGAACTGAAAGAATTTAATAATAGAAAAAGAGTCCTCGGCTCAACACAACATATATCCCAACAGTAAACTTGCAATGTAGTACAAGGGGAAAACTCCCGGATATTAGTCTGTAGTCCCAATTTAGATATGCTACTCAGTATAGGGGGAAAGCTCCCGGATCTCAGTCCGTAGTCCCAATTTAAATATGCAATGCAGTACAGGGGGAAAGCTCCCGGATCTCAGTCCGTAGTCCGAATTTAAATATACAATTCAGTACAATTAAGCTAACTACTCAGTTAAAACAGGGAGCACTAATAAAGGAATGAAAATGAGTGATGCCATGGAAGGAAAAAGTGAAATTTAGCAACTATCACTCGTGTACGTACTCGTCACCTCACGTACACGGCATCCACGTAACCAAAATCAATATAAAAATGCCTAAGGGGAAGTCCCCAACATAGAGTTAGGCTAGCCACTTACCTTGACTGTGCTAATCAACTCAATACCACGCTCTTGCCACGAGTATCCAACTCCGGGTTGCCCAAATCTAATAAATTCGATTGCATAATGTAAATAACACTTTAAGGAATCAAAATAGCTAATTAGTTTGAAGCTAATACGCGAAATTAGGAAATTAGCCCAAAAAGTCCCACGGGCCCACGTCTCGAAATCGGGTAAAAATTATATTTTCCGGACACCCATTCACTCACGATTCTAAACATATGAAATTCTCTCAAATCGGAGGTCAAAACCCAATCAAACTCAATAATTTGGTCTATGAAGTTTATCAATTTTTTCCCAAATCTTCCACCCAAATTCGAATTCTAAGGACCAGATTTAAGTTAGGAATCATGGAAATTGATCTAAGAAGGTTAGAAGTCACTTACCCAAGTTACCCAGGTGCAAAAGTCTTCAAAAATCGCCCTTCCCAAGCTCCAAAATTTGAAAATGGTGAAAATAGGCTTAAACCCTCGAAATGGGTTTTAATATTCTGCCCATGCTTAAATTATGAAGTGCGATCGCGGACATACGGATGCGATCGCATGGAGTAAGCCTTACCCCCCTTAAAATGGACATTGTGTGGTCTCACAGTAGCACTTGCGATCGCGGAGCACACTGGACTGGACCCTATGCGTTCGCAGCTAGGCCCACGCGAACGCACATAGCAAAACTCCCCCTGCCCGACCCAATATCCTTATGTGGTCGCAACCCCCCTGTTGCGATCGCACTGGCAAAAAAATAGCTGGGCCCAAACTTGTTCTACGCAATCGCGGCCCAAAACATGCGATCGCACTGAATGATTACCTGTTGCTCTAAAAACCAGAAAAACAGTTGAAGACTAGGCCAAAAATATGCCCGTTTGAACACCTGAAACACACCCGAGGCCGCCGAGACCTCAATCAAAACTACCAGTCAACCCTAATACCTCATTAACTTGGTCGAGCCTTAAAACACGTCTCATAAATTCAAGCCTAAGAACTTATGAAAGTTCTAAAAATCCACATCTGATGCCGAATCACGTCTAAACTCGTCCGAATGACCTGAAATTTTGCACACAGGTCAACAATTGGCATTACGGACCTGCTGTCAGCTTTTGGAATTCCATTCCGAGTCCGATATCAATATTTCACCTATCGGCCGAAATCGCCGAAATTCTAACTTTCGCCAATTCAAGCCTAAATCTACAACCGACCTCGAAAACACATGCCGAACTTGCTCCTAACCCCGAAATCACCCAAAGTAGCTAACGGAGTCAACGAAATTCCATTCCGGATTTGTATTCACACAATTCTAGCTACGGTCCAATATCTAAAGCTAAAATTTACATTAAAGGACTATGTGTCCAAAATCATTCTGAATTTCACCACTCAATTCTCCGACAAGTTCCAATAACACAAATAGACATGGAGAAGTAGTTATTAGGGGATCAGGGTGCTAACTCTCAAAACGACCGACTGGGTCGTTACAAGCAGTTCCTACTGTGAGTATTGAAGTGATGGGGTATGTCGTTTGATTACATCTTGGGTTATGGTCATGATTTGATACAAGTTTTTCAGAATTTTACAATGTGTATACGTGGGAATCGGGTCTTGTAATGAATTTTGGATGCTAAAGATGGGATTCTAAGGTTTAAGGACTAAGGTTGAAACAAGGATCTCTAATAGTGTTGTGTCGTCAGACTTATGTAGTATAGGGTGACGTGGGATCACGCGCCGTATATGTTGGAAGTGTGCATTTAGTAATTTGGGGATGTCGAGGCGATTCGTGGCACGTTCGAGGAAGAACGTTTGTTTTAAGAGGAGGAGAATGTAACGATCCGACCAGTCGTTTAGAGAATTTAATCACCATTTGGTGGCATAAGGCCTTGAGAAGCTTCAAACTATGTATATCGACTTGCGTGCATGGTTGGATTCAATTTACCGGATGATTCAGAGTCAAAGTGGAAGAAGGATTCTAGTTTTGGAAGCTTAAGTAGTGAGAATTTGACTGGAATTTGACTTTTTGTGTAAATGGCTCCTGAATGAATTTTGGATGATGTTAGCAGCTTCATATGGTGAATTTGGACTTAGGCGTGCATCCGGATTTGGACTTTGAGGTCTGTAGGGTAATTTGAGGCATTTCGGCGAAAGTTGAAGTTGAAAAGCTTTGACTAATGGTTGACTTTGGTGATATCGGGGTCGGAACACGATTCCGAGAGTGGGAACAGATCCTTCATGTTATTTGGGACTTGCCTGCAAAATTTGACGTCATTCCGGGTTAGTTTGATTGGTTTCGGCACGAGTTTTAGAAGTTGGAAGATTTGGAAATTCATAAGTTTTATTATTGGTGCGATTCGTCATTTCGAAGTTGTTTGATGTGATTTGAGACCTCGAGCGAGTCCGTGTTAGGTCTACTTCTTCTTCTTCGCGTTCGCATAAGCTCCTTCCCATTGTTCATCGCGTTCGCGTCCCTTCACTCGCGATCCCGAAGGTTCTTTCTTGGCAGCCTCAATTCTCTTCTCCGCGATTTTTATCACATTTTGACTTGTAGAGCTCGGCTTTGAGCGATTCTTTGCAGGGTTTTCAAGAAAATCAATTGGGTAAGTGTTCTTCACCTAGAATTTTTTATATTCCTTGATTTTATATTTATTTTTTTCATCTAAATTGTGTTTTGAGTTGGGAAAAATGGTGGTTTTTGAAGAAAGTTTTCAAAATGTAAATTGATGATTTGAAGGGAGAATTGGTTTCGGAAGTTGATAATTTTTGTATGGTTGAACTCGTATCAGAGTGGATGTTCGGATTTCGTAAATTTTATCGGATTCCGAGGTGCAAGCCCAGGAAGTTGACTTTTGTTGACTTTTAGAAATTGAATAAAAGTCACAGCTTTATTAATTGAAATTGTTTCCTCTTGCATTGTGTCATGTATTCAAGTTATCTTTGGATAGATTGAGATGAGCGAATATGAATTTGTTAAGGAAAAGCGAAAAATTGAGTGTGGAGCTAGCCGAATTTAGGTAAGTGTTTTTCCTAACTTTGTTGAGGGAATTTTTCCTCCTATTTGTCATTGTTTGCTACATGCGGGGGCTGATACATATGTGATATGACGAGCGTATATGTATGTGCCAGGGTTAATCATACTCAGGGGTAGATCATGTTATAATTGTGACTTGTAGAATTTCATAACCTTCTTGCTCCATGCCTCACTTGACCTTTAGATATTAAGAATGTAGTGTTAATTGTTAGAGTCGAGACTTAGCCTAATATAGCTTAAACAATTTGATGAAAAATTCTTAGAATACATTGATGTATCTAATTCGGTCATCTCTACGCATAATAATTAATACGTTGTTATGGCCCATATTTTGAGATAGATTCCATACTTGTGTAGTTGATATATAACGGGATTTGTGGAAGTACTTCAATTATATGGCCCTTGAGGGTTTTATTGAATCATTGTTGGTTATAAATACCGTGATTGAGAATTTGTTGGAATATCCGCTTGAACACTCTCCTCAATGTTGTTTATACTTCCCGCCTTGTCATTTTATTGAACTTCATATGCTTGGTGAGGAACAGTGTAAAGCACGAAGGGCGATGCCGTGCCATTGTTTTTATTCGTTTTCATGTGAGGGAGAGTGTAAAGCACGAAGGATGATGTCGTGCCATATTATTGAGAGTAAAAGCACGAAGGGTGATGTCGTGCCATATTATTGAGGGTAAAAGCACGAAGGGTGATGTTGTGCCATATTATTGAGAGTAAAAGCACGAAGGGTGATTCTGTGCCATACTAATGAGAGTAAAAGCACAAAGTGTGATGTCGTTCCATTTCAGTTATACTTTTATACTTTTGTATCATTGCGAGTTCATGGCACGATGGGTGACCCGTGCAATTAAGGACGAGGGACATGCATTATGTTATGATATTCCTTTCTTACAGATATCTTCATGTCTTACCTTGAATTGTTATGGTCGTACTTATGGTTCTTATGTATCTTGTCATCAATGTTATGTCCTTATTCTCTACCTCAATTGTTGTTGTGTTGCCTATACCTTCTACTTGTTTAACTTGTAAACATCATCTCTACTTCCTGCTGTTATGATTGTATCCATGTCATATCCGTTTTGTTGCACTTAGGTACATGTCTTCTTCCATGTTGTCTATTCATGCTCTACTTGTTGCATTTTAAAGAACATGCACCCCTCCCCCCTTCTCTTATTTGTTATTTCTATCTTCACGCATCCATCATGCTAGTTAGTTGAAGGTATAACCCTCTTTCCTATTTGTTGTCATTACCCCTATGCTCTCTGCTTAGGCTGTTACTGATCTTTTTCTGTACATTCTCGTTCATTATTACTGCTTGCGTATCTCCTTCCTTGTTATTTCTATTATCGGTATTTCTATTATTTGGCTAATACTCTTTTACGCATATATGGTGAGGATGAGATAAATGCACGAAGGGTGTTGTCATGCCGTTAGATTTGATGTATTGAGTGCTTCTTTCACACTACAAAAGTTTTGAGGTGATTTGTTGTGGTTCATGGGTTTTCGTTCTAAGGAAAGGATTGGTCGAGATGCTGACTGTTGAATTGCGATTCTTTTTGGTACTATGTTATTGCTCTGTACAGTTGTGTCGTGTACTCTATTCTATTATATTATTACATATTTCTATTGTTAGTTTACATTACAGTGTTATTAATAAGCACGTTTTAACTGAAAAGCCTCGTCACTACTTCGACGAGGTTAGACAAGATACTTACCAGTACATGGGGTCGGTTGTACTGATACTGCACTTCTGCACACTCCGTGCAGACTATTGGAGCGGAGCTACTAGAGAAGTTGGGAGCTGAACCTGAAGATGTTCGTGTATTCTGGATAGAAACTGCCACTTGTCCTTGGTAGTTTTAAACATTATTAATCTATTCTTGTAGTTTTCAAACAGATCGTGTGATTATTTGTATTAGCTTTATAAATTCTAAATCCTAGAAGCTCATGACTCGTACTACCATTTCTTAGGTAAATTTGTAAAAGTTCAGTCAATCCTATTTTAGTTTCTCATATATCCTTTTGGCTTGTATCTATTTTTAGTTCGCTTACCTAGCGGGTCGAGTTAGATGCCGTCATGACCTGTGATTTTGGGTCGTGACACTGTCATACTTACGCTTAGAGACATAAGAAAATACCTTTCTCTTCTTCATTCTCTATCTCAGATTCTAGAATATTCATCTCTGCATGTGTCCTAATCCACTACTCCATTAATCTAGCAGTGAAGCTTCATCTCTGTATGAATTTCTTCATGGTATCAGAGCGGCGATCGTGAGGATCCGGTCCGACATGAAGCTCCGGTAAAATTGAGCTAATTACAGAAGAAAATTTCCGCAGACATGGCTGAAAACGAGGTAAGCTAGCTTGATCATAACCACCCGCTATTTCTTCAAGCAGGAAATACTCCAGGGCAAGTTTTGATTCCAATTAAGTTCACAGAGCCAGAGAATTATGCCCTGTGGAGCAACTAGCTTTGAGAGGAAAATGTAAGCTTGGATTTGTAGACGGTTTCTGTACTAAGAGCAGATATAGAGGTGAATTAGTTGAGCAATGGGAAAAGAATTAGGCATTCAGACAAATTAATTAATAAAAGTTTTTCTTTATGTATAATGACTATTTCAAAAAAACTATACATAAAGAAACAAAGACTTATTTTTCTGAGATTTGTTTAATCAGAAAGAATTTAGGTGAAATGTAATATGCTTTTCCAGATGTTGTCTGCAACTCAATTATAGATGATAGAGTCATCAATGATTAACATTTTTGAACTTTACCTATGTTTTGATAAGTCTTCTTATGATTCCTGGGTTACGAGTTAAAGTGATTTCAAATGATCAAATCTGGATAATCTTCTGGCGTAGACTTTCTAATGGAATTGATGGGGATATAGGGTGTGGAATGTAGAAAAAGAATTTTGAAAAATATTTTTTTTTTTTTGATAAAAGAATATTTTCTCTAATCGAAGGAAAATGAGTTTATGACGTAGAAAACGTTCTTTTACTTTGAATGTTTCAGAAGGTGGTTCATCTAATTTGGACTAATTAAAACCCCCTTCTTCAATTGCCCTCTTTAATTTATGTAACGGCCAAGCGTGTGTGTGTCTATGTGTGTGAAATATCTAGTTGCGTCCCTAAGCACAAATTTCCTTCTCCATTTACTATATCATTATTGTGAGGATTTTTTAGTGCTTAGAAGATCCGGAGTAGAAAACAAACACCATCGGCAAAACCGCAATAATGGCCGGAGGTATGTCCTATATTTATTTTTCCTGCGCATTGTTCTAACATTTGGTATCAGAGCCGGTTGATTAGCCTCTGCCTTGTCAATTTCGGAATTTGCGACTTAATCAAAAATGACATCTTGTTTTCTAGATCTGCGTTTTCTAAAAATTTTTAAGCAAACTAATGACAGAATCCATATGAAAACTGATTTCCTAGCATCTTTGTAACTCAAATATGATTTTTGGTGTTGGAATTATAAAAATAATTAGGGTCTCTAAATGGGTTTGAAACCGGGTTGAAAAGACCCGTTAGAGGTTGAAGACGAAGTGTTGCATATTGTATTTCGTTTTCTAAGAAAATGCTTTCGGATATGATACTCCTATTATATTATATTATATTATATTATATTATAAATATACTATAAATAAGGGAAAAAGCTGGCAAACACTTTAAGACTCGTCAGTGTATATATATTATCACGTCAAAACATTTAAGTATTGTGTCTTTTGATGTATTTTAATATTCAAAAATTTATGGTGCTTAAATTATTCTGATAAGTGTATGTATAGTACTGTTGCACTTTACATTGCTCATGTGCTTAGATTATTATCTTGATAGTATGTATTTGTTTCTATTTACCTACAATTGTTATTAAAAAAAATTATGCGCATAAGACAAAAGTTTATTGCATTATGTATTTAGCAAGAAATGTTGAATAAACTTTAGATTTAATATCATGTGATCCACATAATTTTATTTAATTAAGACTTAGCCACAGCAACCTAGATTAACTAAAATTATATTTTATGTTTGAATCACGCAAGGATATTAAGGATCAACGTCTAAGTGATCTAAAATTTATTTGATTAGAGAGTAGTCGCAACACTTTTAGTCAAATAAATTATAAGGATAAAGATCACATAATGAAATTTAGACAACATGCTCGTGGTTAATTATGCAAAATATAATAACTTAAGAACCTTTATTATATTTTGCATAATTAATTAGGATAAAATATTAAATACTTTTTCATAATTACCTACAGGGATTATGGATTAAAATTTGATAGTTTTATCCATGGATAGAACATCACTATAGTAATAAAATTGATAAGTCTATCATAAGGAATGAATCTAATTGAATAAAAAACATAGCATGCAGGCAGTTTTTATGTCACTATATTCAATTTTACATGGTTTCAATTGGTGAATCATGTATAATGATCCGACTGGTCGTTTTGAGAATTTAAGCTCTGTTCGGTGGCGTAAGGTCTTGAACAGCTTCACATTGTGTATACCGACTTGTGTGCATGGTCGAATTAAGTTACCGGATGATCCGGAGTCGAATTGGAAAGAAAACCTCAGTTTTGGAAGTTTAAGCGGTGAGGTTTGACCGAAGGTTTGACTTTTGTGTAAGCGGACTCTGAATGAGTTTTGGGTGATGTCAACGGCTTCGTATGGTGATTTTGGACTTAGGCACGCATCCGGAATTGGTTTTGGAGGTCCGTAGAGTAATCTAAGGTAATTCGGCGAAAGTTAGAATCTCGGCGATTTCAGCCGATAGGTGAAATTTTAATATCGGGCTCGGAATAGAATTTCGAGAGTGGCTATAGGTCCGTTGTGTCATTTATGACTTGTCCGTAAAATTTGGCATCATTACCTGTTGAATTGAAAGGTTTCGGATCGAGTTTTGATATTTGAAGATTTGAAAATTCATAAGTTTGATTTTCCGTTTGATTCGTCGTTTTGGTGTTTTTTATGTGATTTGAAACTTCGAGCTAGTCTGTGTCAGTTTATATGACTTGTCTGTGTGTTTGGACGGGGTTCTGGGGGCTTCGGGTGTTTTCGGATGGGCTTCGGGTCATTTTCTCTATTTTTGCACTGTTGTTCTGGTGCCTGATGTTTCCCTTCCGCGATCGTGTAGA
Organism: Nicotiana knightiana; assembly: GCA_005239525.1. Classification (NCBI taxonomy): domain Eukaryota; kingdom Viridiplantae; phylum Streptophyta; class Magnoliopsida; order Solanales; family Solanaceae; genus Nicotiana; species Nicotiana knightiana. Next base: position 17,994 of record ML433092.1, read on the forward strand.
CCCAGTTGCGATCGCGTAGAGTAAAGTTGACCTACCATAGTTTCTTCTTCGCGTTCGCGTATTACCCCACGCGATCGCGTAGGCCTTTCCCTTCCTCTTCTGCGATCGCATGTCACAGTTCGCGATCGCGTAGTACATTTCTGGGCGGTAGCCAATTCCTTCTTCGCCATCGTATTGCTTTTTCCGCAATCGCGATGCACAATTGCTTGGGCAGACAAAATATATCCAAAAAAAATCGAGGGTTCACCATTTTTATCACATTTTAACTTGTAGAGTTGGGTTTTGAGTGATTCCTTGAGGGTTTTTCACACAATTCGATTGGGTAAGTGTTCTTCAACTAGAATTATATATATTCCATGAATTAGTCCTTGTTTTTATCATTTAAATTGTATTTTTAGTTAGGGAAAATGTTGGTTTTGAAAGAAAATTTCTAAAATAAAAAATCGTGAATTGAGGGACCAAATGTTATAGAAATTTGATAAATTTTGTATGGTTGAACTCGTATTGGAATGGGTAATCAGATTTTGTAAAAATTTGTCGGGTTCCGAGGTGTGGACTCGGGGATCAACTTTTGGGTCGATTTTTATATTTTTGTAAAGATTGAAACTTTATTATCCGGAATAGTTCCTTACAAGTTTTATGTGTATTTTGAAGTTGTTTTAGTTAATTTTGAGCCATCTGGAGGTCTTTCTTCCCGAGAAGTTCATTTTAGAGTACCGGGTTGTCGTCTTTGCGGTAACCCCTTAGGATTTGAGTCTTCTATGTTGATTGTAGTCTGTGTACGCGAGGTGACGAGTGCGTGCTCGAACTTAATTGTGTAAAGTTTACCCTTTAGGAATCTTAGGTCCTTATATTCTCCGAGTATGAATTGTCCTTGGTATGATTGAATTTCCAAATTTCTAGTTTCGTCTTTATTTTCTTAAATGTAGAATTTCTTACTTTTGGATTTACTCCTCTTGCCTATCTGACTCCTAATTGACTTATCTGAAGATTTTACTCATTTTACTGTCATGCTAGGTTCTTTTAACTGTTTATCTGAAATTGTAATTATCTTCATCCCATCCTATAATTGTTTTGGTCTTAACTAAGGTTATGATTATTTCCTGCTGCTCCTTAAGTGAAAATTGTTGAATATCCTTGTAACTGCTCAACCTTAAAAGAAGTTTAGATATTTTATACCTTAGTGACTTGCCTTTATATGGAGTTATCGGATTCGTGTGAGTTTTCTTTTTGTTGAACCGTGCATTTGGGTACGATTCTTATACGTCATTTTTCTTCCTTGTCGAGTTGTCCTTATTATGCCTAGTATTTTTTGTTGTGCTTATTCCTCGTGAACTAATCTTGATTTTCTTGTGATCAAAGGTTCTTCAATTCATGTATCTACCGTATCTTGTATTATTGTCAATTGTTGTTGTTGTACTTGTTGTGGTGATGCGCGAGGTTTCTTCCGTGCGGTTGCTGATATGGGATTTGCACGATGTTTCTGTCGTGCCTTATTTTCTATTGATATTGCGCATGCGGAATGATAAGGCGGGATATGTATATGTGGGTTGCGCATGTGGCGAGATAAGGTGGAAACATGTTTATGCCTGTGTGGCGAAACAAGGCGGGCATATACATTACTATTGCATATGTGGCGAGACAAGGTGGGCTATGTTAAGGATTGTTTGTTATACTTGCGTTGTCCTGGGGGCATTCCTTGTTGTTGATTTTGTGTACTGGAACACTTACGATGTGAGTTTATTCGTGAGGAAATTTGTGAGATGACAATGTACGTGTTGCCCTTTTCTTCCCTTATTCTTATTGGTTGTTGAATCATGTTAGGACACCTGCACAAGCATACACGTAGTTAAGTACTATTAATGGATTTAGGGCTCTTTATTGTTTTCAAGTATAGACAATCTTGTTGTACCTACCGAATGGGTGGAAATGACCCAATTGGCACGTGAGTCATCCGTGCAGTTAGTACTCGAATGAGGGCGCAAGATGCCAAGTGTTATGGTTCGAGTATCGGGACCCGTAGATGGTGGTTTGTCCGAGGTTCGGAACCTCGTGGAAATGATTACGAATTTGATATAGAAGGGGTTGAAGTTGTTGAGACATTACATGTCCGTGATATATATTTACATTCTAGATTTGTTTGTGTTATATTCAATCTGTGTGTTGTTTCATGGATTCTGCTGATACTTATTGTTTTCCTTCTTTATCGAATTTCCTATATTGTTAGCTATATTGTGTGGCCTTTAGGTGTACATCGTTTTATTCCCTTTATTCCTATATTGATACTTGTCCAGTTTATTAGGCCAGTGGGTGTCTTGACTAGTCCTCATCACTACTTCACCGAGGTTAGTCTAGATACTTACTGGAATTGTTGTGGTGTGCTCATACTACTCTTCTGCACATTTTCTTGTAGATCCAGGTATTGATCGTTAGTAGTTGTGCAGACTCTTGCCGAGGAGACTCCAGGTAAACCTGTCGTTACGCTCGTAGGCTTCGGAGTCACCTTCCTATTTTGCATTTACACTGTTTTTTCTTACTTCCAAACAGTTGTAATTAGAAGTTGTAGTAAACTCTATAAAGCTTATGACTTCTACTACCGGGTTTTGGGAATATACAATGTATAAAGAATTATTTATTTTAGAATAATATTTGATTTTATTATTATTATTGTTATTCCATGAATATTAGGCTTACCTATTCCTTAAGACTAGGTGCCATCACGATACCCAACGAAGGAAAATTTGGGTCGTGACAAGTGAACTCTATAAAGCTTATGACTTGTACTACCGCGTTTTTGGAATATGCAATGTATAAAGAATTATTTATTTTAGAAAAATATTTTATTTTGTTATTATTGTTGTTATTCCATGAATATTAAGTTTACCTAGTCCTTAAGACTAGGTGCCATCACGATACCCAACTGAGGGAAATTTGGGTCGTGACAAGTTGGGATCAGAGCTCTAGGTTCATAGGTTCTACGAGTCATAAGCGAGTTTTGTAGAGTCTTGAGGATCGGTACAGAGACGTCTATACTTATCTTCGAGAGGCTACGAAACTATTAGGATAACTTCACTTCCTTCATTCCTATCGTGCGAGTTCATTAATCTTGAAGTTTGAAATTATTGTTCCATTCTCTCACAGATGGTGAGGACGCGAGCTGCAGATCCTGAGGATGTTACCCACGGAGCAGATGCCGCCAGGGGCAGAGGTAGAGGCAGAGGCCGACGAGGGGCATGTGTCATAGCCAGAGCACCTGCTAGAGCAGCCGTTGAGGAGCCGTCAGCAGTTCCAGTTGGTGGGCAGGCATCGGAGGTGCCTGTTGTTACACCTGGACTTCAGGAGACCTTGGCAACATTATGGGATATGATTGGTACCTTGACTCAGGCAGTGTTGATTCCGGGTGCACCAGCTACCTCACAGAGCAGGGGAGGAGCTCAGACTCTCGTCGCCCACACTCCAGAGCAGCGAGATCATGTTGGTCAGGTTCCAGGTGTCATGGAAGCACGACTTGTGGTCTCGGTTCCGCCTGTGGTTAGGGCAGCATCATCTGAGGAAGAACAACTTAGAATTGAGAGATACAAGATGTACCACCCTCCTACCTTCAGTGGATTGGCGACAGATGATGCCCAGGGTTTCCTGGAGGAGTGTCACCGTATTCTTCGTACTATGGGTATTGTGAACATGAGCAGGGCTGCTTTCGTTACATTTCAGCTCAAGGGAGCGGCTTATCAGTGGTGATGGGCATATAAGTTGGGTAGCCCGGCCGAGTTGGCTTCACTTACATGGGATCAGTTTTCAGAGATGTTCTTGAGCGAGTTTGTACCTCAGTCCCTCCGAGATGCATGGCGCGCAAGGTTTGAGAGGCTGCGCTAAGGCACTATGTCAGTACCAGAGTATGTCGTCAGATTCAGTGATTTGTCCAGGCACGCACCTGCTTTGGTTGCTATAGATAGATAGGGTGTTCTAGATTCATTGAGGGCCTTAGGCATGATATTCAGTTCAGCATGGCTCGAGAGTTAGAGTCGAATGTTTCATTTCAGCAAGTAGTAGGGATTGCTCCCAGAGTTGAGGGCATGCTAGATCATGAGAGAGATGACAGGCGGGACTATGAGAGAGATGTTAGGTGGGGCTGCGAGAGGGAGGATAGACGAGGTCAGGAGAGAGAGGGAAGAGAGGTGAGGAGGCCTCGTAGGCCGGAGAGATCTACTGGCCCTTACTATGGAGGCAGGGTACAACACGGTAGAGGTTTTGTGGGCCAGCCAGTTCAATTTTCATTACCGGCTTCGCATGGAGTTTCAAGTACTCATCGGTCTCAGAGTACTCGTACCGCACAGTTTCCTTAGCCACGTCAGCAGAGAGGTTAATTTGATCATGGAGATATCATCCACAGGGTGATAGATTGTCCTAGGTGTCGCCCCCCCCCCCCCCCCCCNTCGGTCAGGTTATTCGACATTATTGGGAGAACTCGTTTCCTTTTAGGAAAGGGATAAGGAATTGAAGAGTCGCCGCCTAACGATTTTAAGGTGCGTTAGGGCACCTATTAAGGGTCATTTATAAACACGTATTAGATAACCAGAGATAGGGTAAGGGCTTGAAACTACTTCAAGGGGAAGGTGTTAGGCAACCCTTAAAGTCCACAACTGTGGTTCCCGATCAAACAAGCTTGTGAATTTAAAAAAAGGTAGCACATAAGCAAACAAAACATATAGGTAAGAAAATAAAGATTTTGGGAAGATTCGCACTCTAAGCACACATATGTGCTAAAGTTTAAAAGATTTAAAGCCTAAGCACATATATAAGGTTTTGAAAGATTTACAGTCCAAGCACACGAGTAAATTTTTGAAAGAGTTATGATCTAAACATACATATGTAAGAAATATGGGGGTCCTAGGTTGTTTATCCTATAGGATCACATTGGTACAATGCCCGGTAATCACTCCTCAGAAGAGGGGCTACATGTTGCATTAGCACACCGGTCATCGTATCCATATCTACCCTTCCCCACCCCTTAGAGATTATTAAAGCGAGTGTTGTTTAACGATCTCTATGTGCGTTGTTACCCGTCCCTTATTAATGTCCCTGGAGGGATTTAGGACCTCTACCTATAGGCAGTTCTAGACAGACCCCTAAGGTTGAAAGGAGAAAATACTAGGCGACATGCAAGAACAGATAGGATTTGAACAGATAAAACAGGAAAAATCAGTTAAGAGGCTCAGATTTACCTCCACCGATAATGCACATAAGCAGCACATCTCAAACACAAACAAGGGAAGTATTATTAAGCATGATCCTAAAACGTGATGTCTAAGTGAAAATCAGAACACATAAGATATGCAGCTTCAATTTTATAAGCACATAAGCAGGACCTAATCACTTTGCCTATTGAGTTTAAAACTTGTTAACCATTAGGCAGTAAACACAAAGCAACAGTCTTCAAGTTTTTAAAGAGATGGATTACCTAAGGCTTGCCTAGGCGTGGGATTGTGCATAATAATTGCCATAATTGTTAAAAAATAGTTCAAAAGTTGTTTTACCTAAAAGCATGTTGTTCTAGGTGTTGATAAATACAGGGATTATCACTAGTTTATTTAAAAAAGGATGATCAAATATGAGACTGTCTTATTTCCTTTTTCATGCATCAGTAGTTTAACTAAGTGTGACTGGGCGAGATCCTAAAGCATGGTATCTACTATGCACATAGAGATGTAGAATGGTTGCATAATTCCTAAAGCATGATTTCTAAATGCACAAGAAGTTACAGCATAATTTTAGGATGTGCTGGAGCAATATTTTTTATGTTGATGCTATTATTTAGCCCTGAAACAGGATTTATAAGTGATAAATAGGGTCAAATGAGATACTGAAGCAGTAAACCTAAAACATGATATCTAATGCATGACATGCTTAGAATGTATTGGTCCTAAACATGGATTCTAATGCACATATAGGAAATGTAAACCTAATGCATGGTTTCTATCCCTTGATATTGATAACATATATATATCTACCCTCCCCTTTTCATTCCATCCCCAATATCTGTTTACAAATAATTATTACATACCAGCTGAGTAAATTACATAAATAGATAAAGGAAAAGAAGAAATTAAACTATAGGGAGCCTGAAAAATAGGCCCAGATTCCCAGAACCTCAAGTGCTCAAATGTTTCATAGCCTTTCTCATATCCGGGTGTGTCAGAGTTCCCTAAGGACCTCAAGGGATCCCGGGCAGTGCTCACACCCAGATTTCATAACCATAATCGAGTAAGTGTAGTGTGGAAGGCCCAGCCCCAGTGCCCTAGAGTTCAGAGGAATCTCATAGGAATCCCAAGGCAATCATACACTGGAGGGGAAGAACCTAAGGACCTAAGAGTAGAGTGAGAGTGCTTGACATTGTTTTGAAAAGGTTTTAATAGGAAAGGCAACGTTTGGAAAAGACTTAGTTGAAACAGTTTTATAAAATAGGAGAGTTGTTTAGTAAAAAACAGTTTGTTGGCAGGAGTAGGACAATTAACAAACAGTAGACTAATCACAGCGCAAATAGATTCAGAACATTCAAATCACAATCCTTCATACAGGGGTGATGGGAATTGGGGACACATAGAGCACATAGTATACAGGGTCATAGAAGTTCTTGTAGGGGGGTTTTGGGGATTAGGGGATAGCTAATGGTGTCAACGCATCATGAATTTCCGAATCAACACAGAATCAGACAACTTAGGATACAAATTGCTTTGCAAAGAAAGGTTCATGCTAGAAAATAGGTAAACATGAGATAGAGCAAATCATATTGGGACATACTACAAGGGGGTAACATATTCATAAGCATACTAATCCTAAAGGGGAGTGGGGCATAACATAATATGCTAGATGAACAATGATGTAGACATGTCAATTACATGTTGAACAACAAAAACATAGATAGAAACAGATCAGAAACATGATAAACTGAAGCAGTAACAGAAACATGTTGGTTTGGGGACTTGAATTGAAATCAGAACATACCAGTAAGGGGATAGTAAACACAATGTGCAGTCGGCTAATTCAGAATAGTAGTAAGTAAGTAACAAAGAAAGAAAGAGAGCAGAAAAGCTTTGAGTGTGAGAGAGATATTTTTGAACTAATGTGTTCGTGTGTTTTGAGCCAGTGCAAAAGCAATGTATATATAGTTTAAAACTAGGTAGAGAATAAGGTAAGAATTGAAGTCATGTAGTGATTGGGGAATCAGAGTCAATTAGCATCAAAATCAATGTAAGTACTCCCTTCAATTAAGGAGTTAACTTTGAATGGTAATAGACATGCAACAAATAAGGAAACACACCATATGACTGGAATATAACACAATAAAATCATCTCAACATAGTACCAGTACAGAACTTGTAATTGAGGCTAGGTACAGAAAGGTCTTATTAAGGAAACAATCAGTAAGAACCAACTAATCATAGTCAATCACATAATAAGGTAAGAAAATAGTTTATAGGTTGGAAATCAGTGAAGACATCATCACAGGAAATCAGTAAAAGGTGTTAGTCACAGAAAATTAGGAATTCAAATGGGAACAGTGCTAACTAAGGGGAAAGTTAACACAAAATTATATGAACAAACCAAATAAACACATGGTAGGCGAGAAGAAGCAAAACAAAAATCAGAAACCCTAATGGACACAGTGGTACACATCACGTAGAATCAGGGATTCAAACTGGGATATAGTGATGATAAACATAAGCCTCTGAGAGTTAGCGAGGTAAGCACATAATAGGCAGAAAAAGGCAGAATCAGAAACCCTAGTAAGTTGAACAGGGTGAAAATCACAAGAATATTTAGATTAATCAAAGCAGATTCATGAGAATCAAACGTGCAAACGAGTTTGAGAGAACGAACAGTAAAGATAAACTCAGAATCCAAACAAAGTGTCAAAAAGTTGGGGTTTTTAGCATAACTAGTTAGGGTTAAGGAAAAACTTAACAAAATCAGTCGAAGCACATAAGAAATCAGAGGATTAAACACTCAAAAATCAGAAAGCGTTTTGAAGAAAAGGATTTTCAGAAACCCTAGTTTAGGAAGATGACAAGCCATTTCGAAAAATAAGAAGAATCTTCATAAAACAAGTAAAAATAAGTTTGAACCATCTCAGATATGTACAGATCTGAGAAGTTCAAGAGATGAGATTAGGGTTTTTAGAAAAAAACATAGAGATGAATATATAGGCTTAGAAACCCATAGGTTTGAAGCGAAATAGGCAAATCTTACTCAAAATCGAGCCATGGCGGCTTGAAACAGGCAAAGACGGGCCAAAGGTGTAAGCGTACTGACCCTAGTCCCTCAAGGACAGAGGGAGGCACCAGCATAGGAGAGGTCATTTGAGGCCTGGAGGTAGTGAGAGACCACCGTGATCGACGACAGATAAGTGACGGCGAGAGAGAGTTAGGGTTAGGTTAGAGAGGATTTGAGAGAGAAGGGAGATGTGTAACGGTGGAGTGAAAGAGAGAAAAATGAGAGGGGAAGGGGGTAGTCATTAGTTTAAATTAGGAAGGAAATATCCTGGACCATTGATAAAAAATGATAAACGACCAGGGTTTGGGCGGATTTGGGTCGGGTAGTATTAGGATTTGGGTCTAGGGTATTGGGTTGATTTAATTAGGTTTGGGTCTGGTTTAACTTAGGCTACAATTGAAATGATATTAGGTTGTTTGTTAAATACCCAATTCAAATTAATTAAAATAATTTACAAAATAGCTAATAATTATAAAAATGAATTTCATGCATAGAAAATAATTTGAAATGATTACTTAGTATTTTAAAAGTACAAATGACTAATTTCTGGTAGAAAATAGTGCAAAATTATATGCTTGGGCTATAACTGCAAAGTTATTGCAATTATAGCCAAAAGATGCCAATTTGACTAATTATGAAATAATTGGGTCTAACTAGGACCATAAACAATAAATTAAATCAAGAGATGCTTTTGAAATCATTTTGATGTAATTTTATAATTATTTATTGGAAATAAATACTGGACAAATTAATAAAAATGTAGGAAAATAATGGAAAAATACCAATTGTTGTTAATGCATGACATTGAAGGAATATATGCAATTTTAAAAAATATTTTTTGGAAAAAAATGGGTATCAACAGCTGCCCCTGTTTACCCGAAAAGGATGAAAGAGTTTGTCGGGTAAAGACGTGATGGTCAATTTGACCGAGCGAAACGATTTGGAGAGATTTAGGCTGCACCCTGGCTTCTGAGCTGCCTACATATCCCTGGTTTTACAGGAATCAAGCCGCATGTACTTCCGGATCCATCGGCGAAGTATACTGGTGAAGTCATCACAATAACGGATGCAACATCTAGAGCTAGATGAATGAACGGTTCCAAGGAAGAGGTTAGGTTTGATATGGATGGGAGAACTGGAGAGGGATCGCTCCTACGGGGTAGCCATCGCTTTCCGGGTTACCTGCGAATAAGAATATTACAAGCATATATTGTGCATAAATTCAAACATGATGCAGGTTCCCGTTGGACTATGAAAGTTTTCTTCGGACGGTTAGGGATGACGTCCTTTGACCATGATGTCCTAGGCTATGAATTGTTTGATGAGAGATTCGCATGCCATGAAATGATGTTCTCGGGCCATGAAGACGGTGCCTCTGAACTATGACGTATTTGAATAATGATATGCAAAGTTGAGAGAGATCCTATGGACATGACATAGTGTCTTCCGGTTATGAGGATGGTGCCGTTAGACTATGACGCCTTTGGACAGGTTGGCGATATTTTAGCCCATGAAATGCAGTAATATGACTTCCACAAGGCAGAGCTCAGTCTTGGGAAATGGAGGGCAGAGCTTTGCCCGAAAGAGAAGCGAAGTGAATAATTCTCGAGAGACAGCGCTTAGTCTCGGTGAAAGGAAAATTGGATGCAGAGCTTAGCCTCATGCAAGTATGGAGACAAAGCTTAGTCTCATGCAGAGATGTGGAAGGCAAATATTAGCCTTATGCAGAATGAAGGCAGAGATTAGCCTTATGCAAGAGAAGGCAGAGATTAGCCTTATGCAGATGGAGGTATAGCTTAACCTCATGCAGATAGGAAGGCAGAGATTAGCCTTATGAAAATGTAGGTAGAGCTTAACCTCATGCAGAATGCGGGACAGAGCTTGGTCCCATCCAAGATGAAGGCAAAGATTAGCCTTATGCAAATGAAAGCAGATATAAGCCTTATGCAAAATGAAGGCAGAACTTAGCCTTATGCAGAAGATTAAATAGTAAATGACAGTAGAATTTCTTAGCTGGCAGCAGGCTTTGATATTGTGATTGTTGTGAGCATTGTGACTACGGAGCATTGTTTGTTCTTGCTGATAGAAAATGTCGGCAAGTGCGATGGTTTCGAGGATTGTGATTTTGAACATGTTCGTTCTTTGTTCCTGCATCCAAAGAAAAATAGTGAGTCTGTAGATGGGGGAGGTTGATTCGTGTCTCCGCTGGCTTTACTTGCTTCACTCTGCTTGGTTTGATGATTTTGTTTGCGTTATTGGGGTAGCGTTTGCTAAATAGAGCTATATTTTGAAAATGTGCATGATTTTATAAAGACATAGTAAAAAATATATTTCAAGAAATTTAAATGAACCGGTGACCGTGACATGGTTCAAGACATTGCAACCACTCATGCTATGGAATTTTGAGGGTCCTCCTCAAAATTCTGCCTCAGTTGGATGGTTGATGATTCTGACCGTTGTACACGCTGCGATCGACTGAACTTGCTTCGAATTTTGAGGGTCCTCCTCAAAATTCTGCCCCAGTTTTTGATTGCGGGGGAAATGAGATTTTTATTGAATTATGACCGAACCCATAGGGCTGCCTACGCATCCCCTCTTAAATGGGAATCAGGTCAGGCGTAGTTCAATTTACATTATTGAAGAAAAGCATAGAATGTTACACATAATATCGTTTGACTGCATCTAAATTGATTGGCTTTGGCCAAACTTCTCCGTCCATTTCTGCAAGTATGAGAGCTCCTCCTATCAATACTCGGTGAACCATATATGGACCTTGCTAGTTGGGAGAAAATTTCCCTTTGGCCTCGTCTTGATGCGGAAAAATCTTCTTTAACACCAGTTGCCCCGGTGTGAACTGTCTTGGCTTGACTCTCTTGTTGAAGGATCTGGACATTCTATTCTGATAAAGTTGACCATGACATATATTATTCATCCTTTTCCCATCTATGAGGGCTAACTGCTCGTAGCGGCCTTTTATCCATTCTGCGTCACTGAGCTCAGCTTCTTGTATGATTCTTAAGGAAGGGATCTCCACTTCGGCAGGGATAACAACTTTCGTACCATAAACCAGTAAATAAGGAGTTGCCCCAGTTGATCTACCGACTGTGGTATGGTAACGAATGATAATTTTTCATGCCAGTGTTTGTGGTTTTCTATCATCTTTCTCAATATCTTTTTGATTTTCTTGTTGGCGGCTTCCACAACTCCATTCATCTGTGGTCTATAGGCTGTGGAATTCTTGTGCTTGATTTTGAAAGTCTCGCACATGGGTTTCATCAGATCATTATTGAGATTGGAACCGTTGACGGTGATGATTGACTCCGGAACCCCGAACTGACAAATGATGCGGTCACGGACAAAGTCTGCAATGACTTTCTTAGTTACTTCTTTGTATGATGGCGCTTCTACCCATTTGGTGAAGTAATCAATAGCTACTAGGATGAACCTGTGGCCATTTGAGGCTGTGGGCTCGATTGGTCCAATAACGTCCATTCCCCAGGCGACGAACAGTCAAGGTGAGCTTGTTGCATTGAGCTCATTTGGGGTTCCTTTATCATATCTGCATGCACCTGACATTGATAGCATTTCTGGACATATTGGATGCAGTCTGTTTCCATGGTCATCCAGAAGTAACCGGCTCTGAGTATTTTATTTTCTAAGACAAAACCATTCATGTGTAGGCCACAGGTCCCAGCATGTATCTCTTCAAGTAGTCTGGAGGCATCCTTTGCATCGACACATCTTAATAATCCCAAGTCAGGAGTTCTTCTGTACATGTTTCCTCCGCTGAGAAAGAAATTATTGGACAATCTCCAGAGCGTTCGTTTCTGAGTGTGATTTGCAAGCTCTGGGTACTCTCCCTTTGACAAGTATTCCCTGATGTCGTGGAAACATGGTCTTCCGTCTGCTTCTTCTTCAACATGGGAAAAATATGTCGACTGGTTATGGATCATCACTGGAATAGGATCAATGAAGTTCTTATTTGGGTGTTGTATCATGGATGATAGAGTGGCCAATGTATCGGCAAACTCGTTCTGAACTCTGGGGACGTGCCGAAACTCTATCTTTGTGAACCTTTTCCTCAATTCTTGCACATGGTGCAGATATGGCAATATATTGGAATTCTTGGTAGCCCATTCTCCTTGTACTTGGTGTATTAGTATATCTGAGTCCCCAATTACTAGCAACTCCTGGATATTCATGTCAATAGCCATATTGAGCCCTAAGATGCAGGCCTCATATTCTTCCATATTATTCGTGTAGGGAAATCTGAGTTTGGCAGATACCGGGTAGTGTTGACCTGTTTCCGATATCAGGATAACTCCAATGCCAAATTCTTTGAAATTGGCTGCTCCGTCGAAGAACATTCTTCACCCATCATAGGATTCTGTAATGTCCTCCCCTATGAATGACACTTCTTCATCGGGAAAATACATTTTCAAGGGTTCATATTCTCCTCCCACGGGGTTCTTGTCAAGATGATCTTCCAGTGCTTGCCCCCTGACCACTTTCTGAGTCACATAGACAATGTCGAACTCACTCAGCTGGATTTTCCATTTGGCCAGTTTGCTAGTGGGCATGGGCTTCTGAAAGATATTTTTCAAGGGATCCATCATTGATATGAGATACGTTGTGTAGGCACAGAAGTAATGCCTTAGCTTCTGGGCTACCCAGTTTAGAGCACAACAGGTATATTCCAGTAGAAAATACCGTGCCTCATGTAGAGTGAACTTCTTACTCAGATAATAAATATCTTGTTCCTTTTTTCCTTTCTCGTCATGCTCCCCTAAAACGCAGCCATAAGCTCCATCTAATACTGCAAGGTAGAGTAGCAAGGGTCTACATGGATCTAACGGGACCAAGACTGGGATATTGACAAATATTCCTTGATTCTATCGAAAGCTTTCTGACAATCATCGGTCCATTCGGCCGCATCATCTTTCTTCAGCATCTTGAAGATTAGTTCACATATAACCGTGTACTGGGCTATGAATCGGCTGATGTAGTTAAGGCATCCCAGGAAACTCATCACATCTTTCTTGTTCTTTGGTGGTGGAAATTCTTTGATGGCTTTGACCTTTGATGGATCCAGTTCTATTCCTCGGCGGCTGACGATGAATCCAAGCAATTTCCCAGCAGGAAACCCGAACACACACTCGCAGGATTTAACTTCAAGTTGTACTTTCGCAGCCTGTTGAAGAACTTTCTCAAATCTGATGTATGGTCAGTGGCTCTCTTGGACTTGAGGAAGGCATCATCCACATACACCTCAATTTCTTTATGTATCATATCATGGAAGATAGTAGCCATAGCTCTCATATAGGTGGCCCCAACATTCTTTAGGCCGAACGACATCATTTTATAATAGTAGACTCCCCACGGTGTGATGAAAGCCGTCTTCTCAGTGTCTTCCTCGTCCATACAAATCTAGTGGTAACCAGCAAAACAATCCACGAATTATTGAAGTTCATGCTTTGCACAATTGTCAATCAAGATGTTTATGTTTGGGAGAGGAAAATCATCCTTCGGACTGGCCCGATTGAGATCCCGGTAGTCGACACAAACTCTGACCTTTCCATCTTTCTTGGGTACTGGCACGATGTTGGCTAACCATGTCGGATATTCAAATACCCTGAGAACCTTTGCATTGATTTGCTTGGTAACTTCCTCTTTGATTTTCAGACTCATATCAGGATTGAATTTTTTAAGCTTTTGCTTTACCTCCGGGCATATTAGATTGGTTCGTAACTTGTGAGCCACAATGGATGTACTTAGACCAGTCATGTCATCGTACGACAATGCAAATATGTCTTCATATTCTTTCAAGAATTGTGTGTATTCCACTTTCTCTGATGACGATAGATGAAGGCTGATGCGAGTTTCCTTGACAGTTTCTGAATCTCCCAGGTTGACTATCTCGGTTTTGTCCAGATTGGACTTAGCTCTATTTTTAAAATCCTCCTGATAATTTTATCATGTATGGTATCTTCTTCCTCTGTATCAATGTCCTTTTGTTGCGTTGCCTCATTGCATGTCCCAGTCATTGGTTCATCAAGACAGAAAATAGTAATGTTGTAAGATAAAATAATGAGAGAAAATGATAATGAATGAATGAAGATTCGTTGAAACATAAAAGTGATTTTTGAATGTTTTGGAACATTGGATATTTTATTGGAAAATGCAAAAAATGGAAATGCGGAAAAGGAAATCATTACCAAAATGAAATAAACAATGCTTGTTCAGCCTTGCTACCCCGGGACTCGTTGGGCCCTAGATGGTTTGACAGTGCAATTCCTGAGGAGTGATCCCTTACTCACAGCTTGGATGGTAAGGCCTTCCTTCTCCTCCTCCTCAACAATAACACAACATTCAACGTCACCATCTTCTAATAATAGATCCTTCAAAGCTGCTATAGTTTCTTCTTCTTCTGACCCCCATATGATATCAGCTTGCCGGAAAATTTGCTCCAAATGTGGTATAGGCTGTTCCAATGGATAGTAGGGACCGCGCCACGGTGGCGACCAGTCTTCGTACTCCTAGAAAGTGTATTTGTATCCCAGCCCAAAAGTGGTGCCACAGTGCTTCAACTGTATTGGTTTGGAAATCCCCTGAAGATTTTTCCCGAGTCCTCTACCAGGCTCGTATCCACTCCAGTTCAATATGTTTTTGATCTTACTATCCCACCATTTGTCTTTATCCACTGTATTGACCTGTTCAATGTGGTGGTAGGTTTCTCCACCCAGCCTTCTTCTACCTTCAATCATCGGGAAGGTCTGACAACCATAGATGGGATTGCTTCCGTCTCCATGGATGATCACTTCCTGGTGGTTCCATTCAAATTTTACCACCTGATACAATGTTGATGCTACAGCCCCGGCGGCATGTATATATGGGCATCCCAACAACAGATTATAGGATGTTGATATGTCTATCACCTGAAATTCAATTTCGAACCATGTAAGTCCCATCTGCAGACAAAGACCGATTTCGCCGATGGTAGACCTCTGAGAACCGTCGAAAGCCTTTACATTCATAGATCCTTCTTTGATCTCGTGTAGTCCCTTGCCTAATTTCTTGAGTGTTGTCAACGGACAGATGTTGAGGCTGGATCCACCGTCCATCAGAATCATGGTGATGAAGTAGTCCTCACATTGCACAGTGATGTGTAGTGCTTTGTTATGACTTAGCCCTTCAGGCGGCATCTCGTCCTCGTGGAAAGTGATCTTGTGACTCTCCAATACTTGACCTACCATATTAGATATTTCTCCACTAGTTATGTTATTTGGCACATATGCTCTTCAGAACTTTCATCAAAGCATTCCTGCGTGTCTATGAATTCTGCAGTAATGATAGAATGGATATCTAGGTTGGAGTTTTGTTCAGCTGATCGATGACTGAGTATTCCCTGGCATGCACCTTCCTCCAAAGATCATTTGGGCCTGTCTCAATGACGGTTGGCCTGTTGGAAGAATTCTTACTAGACTCTGCCAAGTGTTCAGGTGTATAGACCCTACCGGTCCTTGTCATCCCCTGTGCAGCACCAGCTTCCTCTATCTTGACTTTATTTTTCCTTCTTGCTTCAGTCGTGTAATCCCAAGGTACAGCCTTATCGTTTAAAGGTGGCGTGGTTGACACTGTCACTATGATTGGTGCAACTACTTTCACTTCAAATGGAATGGGTATCTTAGCAGGCGGCATAACTTCAACCTTGAATGGCAAATGTGTGTTTGCAGGTGGTGCCGTTTCAAACTTGAATGGGAGTGACGCAGTTACCTCGATGTCTCCGGATGGCTGAATCTGTACTATGATGGGATTAAGAGTTACTGTTGGCTTCTTTGGGTTATCACCTTCTATGATTAACCCGATCGACCTCTCTGGGACCCAGTTTTCTTCTATCTCTATCATGTTGATACCCTTATGGTTTGGAAGCGGATTGTTGCGAACATTGGGAGCAGATTCTTTTGCCCGGATGACCTTGTTATAGATGATAGACTGGATCTTATCCCTCAATGAGCAACATTCATAAATTGTATGCCCCTTCATGCCGGAATGGTATGCACAAGTCTTGTTTGGATTGACCCATTGGGATGGATTTTCAGGGGTTATAGCAGGGATAGGAGTGACATAACCAGCAACTTTTAATCTTTCATACAGTTGGTCGATAGGTTCAGCAATGGCAGTGTATTGTTTAGGAGGTCTGTGATCAAAGTTGGGTCGAGGTCTTGGGAAATTTTGGCGAGGAGGGGGCGATTGAAAGTGAGATGGCTGAAAGTTATAGGTGTGATAAACAGGATCTGGTTGGGAATATCTGGGGGAAGTAGGCTGATATGTAGGCGGTGGAGAAGGTTGATATGTTGATGGAGGTGCTAACTGATAGGTGGGCGAGAGTGCTTGATAGGTGAGTGGGGAAGTTCTGTATACCAACGGGGATTTGGGTCCCTGTGCAACCATTACCGTTCCTGTATCTTTCTTCTTGGATATACCAACAGACTGCAAGGCTTTGTTGGTGGCATGTAGGGCCTCAAATTTAGTGACCATTCCACTCTTGATACCTTCTTCAATTCTCTCACTCAGCTTGATGATGTCAGAGAATTTGTGGTTTTCAATCACCATTAACCTCTCATAATACTGCGGGTCTTGTGTTTGGACGAAGAATTTGTTCATTTGTTCTTCCTCTAGGGCAGGCTTGACCTTGGCTTCTTCAGATCTCCAACGAGAAGCATATTCACGGAAAGTTTCAGTGGGCTTCTTTTTAAGGTTCTGGATGTAGAAAACGTGTGTTGCATTCTTTGTATTGAACCTGAACCGGTCCATGAAGTATGATGCCATACTTACCAAGTCGGACAATTTCTTAGGGTTTTGGCTGGTGTACCAAGATAAAGAATCTCTTGTGAGGCTCCTCATGAACAATTTCATGCGAAATCTTCTCGTCTCCAACAAGTTTATCACAATAGGTCCTCAGATGGACCCTGGGATCACATGTACCATCGAACATTTCGAACTTAGGATATTTGTAACCCTCTGGTAGTTCAATATCGGGTTGTATGAAAAGATCTTCATAGTTCAACCCTTCGACTCCCTTGTTTCCTTCAACGCCCTGAACTCGACTAGTCAGCTTCTTGAGTTCCTCGGCCAAATTCTTAATGTGCATATCCTTCTCACTAGATTCAGGTGTGTAAGCAATGTGTTGGATGTAGTGAGGTAGAGTCTCCACGTATATGGGGTTGTTTTGATGACCTGGTGTTTGAGCATAGAGGTGGTCACTTGTGGAGTCTTGTGGTTTAGGGATAATTAGCGGGGTATTTATTGGAGCGTGTAAAGTGTTGTGCTGGTGTTGTGGTGGGATAATTTGTTTTTTCGGTGGAGTTGTATGATGACGAGTTATGGGAGGGTTCTGCTTGTTTGGGGTGTTCTGAGGAGTTATGGGATTTTGAATGACATCTGGGACACTGAGTGAGAAGGATAAATTTTCCAAGTTCCGGATATGTTCAAGCTCCCTTTGGAGTTTCAACAACCTTTTCTCGAGTTGTGACACAACATCATTCTGAACCTGAGTACCTTGATTGTCAAAATCTTCTATTCGTTCCACTGGCGTTGTGTTTTTCTGTCTGATGTTGCCCAATCTTCCATTTTTCCTTTGACTTTGCCTTTAAGTGGACTGGGGGGGAGGAGGAGGTGGAGGGCCCCTGGATCTTGTGTGATATGATGATGATGCTAGAATGTATGAACCAACCTTTGGGGAGGGGAATAATCAAAAGAGAAACAAAACAAAAATAAAAAGTAGCCAAGTCAGTGAAGATCATGAGAAAATATTGTAGTATTTAAACACATAGTGCGGGAATAAAAGTGTGTCCTAATTTGGGAGCCTCATTGTGCCAGAGGTAGGCCTAGCGACAAGTTGATTTTGGAGAACTTAGATGCAAAGTACCTCATTTCATTAATGTAAAATAGACGAGTCCAAAACGACACTAAAGTAATGAGCAGGAAATAAAGTCACTAATGGTGCTTGGCCTTGTTACATTAATAAAAGCAATGAAAAGGAAACGTAGACTACTTGGTCCCAGAAGGACCTTCCCCCGGCTCGATCTTCTTGGCTCTGTCAATCAGTTTCCCCAGGGCGTGCATGCCCAAAAACAAGTATTCTTTGGACCATGTCGAACCTGGGGACTTCGTGCCTCATTTTCTGCAAAATAGATAAGGTTAGACCCTTACCCCCGCCAGACTCGACTATTTATACACTTATGATTAGCATACATGCATTTAGTTCTCCAAATAAATGCACAAAACGTGATTGTGTCCGTTGGGATTATGAAAAACCCGGTGGACTTTTGGATAAGGCTGTCTTAAAGGGTTATTATGCGGACGACACGCTAACTCGGCTAGGTTTGACCATGATGCATGCACAATATAACAGAGTAAGGTTTCTATGGGGTTTTAGACTAGTACCCTCAAGCGGACAATTAGAGGGGTAAAGGCACGGAACTGTCGGCTGCACCGATGATCGACTAGTTTTACCGTAAATAAGCCTTTCCGAATTTAGGGGTGGTATAAAATGGAAGGGCGCAAACACTCATCAAGCGTTGCTATAGGATTTGTATAGGAACGAGTGGAATATGATGTTGAGCATGATTTATGCAACAATAAATGAGCAATAAAAGCATGCTGTCATGCATTTGCACGTTATGAAAGTGATAAATACAACAGTTATAATTGAAAAAGCAATTACGAAGAAAAACCAAAAGAAACATGTCAGTTTTGATTCTGAAAGGAATAAATACTTGAAAGAGATAATAAATTAATGGCACATAAAGGGGGGAAAGGGAAAGGTCTCGAGTATTAACAAAGTAAAGACAAGTTCATAAAGCAGTTTGAAATGGTAAAAGCCTATATAAGTCCCCAGCGGAGTCGCCATGCTATCACGCCCCCCTCTTTCCTCCCCTTTTTAGGTCAGTCAGGGTATTCGACATTATTGGGGCAACTTGTTTCCTTTTGGGAAAGGGATAAGGAATTGAAGAGTCGCCACCTAACGATTTTAAGGTGCACCTATTAAGGGTCATTTATAAACATAGATTAGATAACCAGAGATAGGGTAAGGGCTTGAAATTACTTCAGAGGGAAGGTGTTAGGCACCCTTTAAATCCACAATTGTGGTTCCCGACCAAACAAACTTTGTGAATTTTAAAACAGGTAGTACATAAGCAAACAAAACATATAGGTAAGCAAATAAAGATTTTGGGAAGATTCGCAGTCTAAGCACACATATGTGCTAAAGTTTAAAAGATTTAAAGTCTAAGCACATATATAAGGTTTTGAAAGATTTACAGTCCAAGCACACAAGTAAAGTTTTGAAAGAGTTATGATCTAAACACACATATGTAAGGGATATAGGGGTCCTAGGTTATTTATCCTATAGGATCACATCGGTACAATGCCCGGTAATCACTCCTCAGAAGAGGAGCTACACGTTGCATTAGCGCACCGGTCATCATATCCATATCTACCCTTCCCCACCCCTTAGCGATTATTAAAGCGAGTGTTATTTAACGATCTCTATGTGTGTTGTTACCCGTCCCTTCTTGATGGCCCTGGAGGGATTTAGGCCTCTACCTATAGGCAGTTCTAGACAGACCCCTAAGGTTGAAAGGAGAAAATACTAGGCGACAGGAAAGAACAGATAGGATTTGAACAGATAAAACAGAAAAAAGCAGTTAAGAGGCTCAAATTTACCTCCATAGATAATGCACATAAGCAGCACGTCTCAAACACAAACAAGGGCAGTATTATTAAGCATGATGTCTAAGTGAAAATCAAAACACAGAAGATATGCAACTTCAATTTTATAAACACAGAAGCAGGACCTAATCAGTTTGCCTATTGAGTTTAAAACTTGTTAACCATTAAGCAGTAAACACAAAGCAACAGTCTTCCAGTTTTTAAAGAGCTGGATTACCTAAGGCTTGCCTAGGCGTGGGATTGTGCATAATAATTACTAGAATTGTTAAAAAATAGTTCAAAAGTTGTTTTACCTAAAAGCATGATGTTCTAGATGTTGCGAAATACAGGGATTATCACCAGTTTATTTAAAACAGGATATCAAATATGAGACTGTCTTATGTCCTTTTTCATGCATCAGTAGTTTAACTAAGTGTGACTGTGCGAGATCCTAAAGCATGATATCTACTATGAACATAGAGATGCAGAATGGTTGCAGAATTCCTAAAGCATGATTTCTAAATGCACAGGAAGTTACAGCATAATTTCAGGATATGCAGGAGCAACACTTTTTATGTTGATGCTATTATTTAGCCCTGAAGCAGGATTTCTAAGTGATAAATAGGGTCAAATGAGATGCTGAAGCAGTAAACCTAAAAAACGATATCTAATGCATGACATGCTTAGAATGTATTGGTCCTAAACATGGATTCTAATGCACATATAGGAAATGTAAACCTAAGGCATGGTTTCTACCTCTTGATATTGATGACATATATAGCTACCCTCCCCTTTTCACTAGTCATCCCCAATATCTATTTACAAATAATTATTACAGACCAGTTGAGTAAATTACATAAATAGATAAAGGAGAAGAAGAAGTTAAACCATAAGGAGCCTGAAAAACAGGCCCAGATTCCCAAAACCTCAAGTGCTAAAATGTTACATAGCCTTTCTCATATCCAGGTGTATCAGAGTTCCCTAAGGGCCTCAAGGGATCCTGGGCAGTGCTCACACCTAGATTTCATAACCATAATCAAGTAACTGCAGTGTGGTAGGGCCAGCCCCAGTGCACCAGAGTTCAGAGGGATCTCATAGGAATATCAAGGCAGTCATACACTGGAGGGGCATAACCTAAGGACCTAAGAGTAGAGTGAGAGTGCTTGACATAGTTTTGAAAAGATTTTAATAGGAAAGGCAGCGTTTGGAAAAGACTTAGTTGAAATAATTTTATAAATTATGAGAGTTGTTTAGTAAAAAACAGTTTGTTGACAAGAGTAGGACAATTAAGAAACAGTAGACTAATCACAGCATAAACAGATTCAGCACATTCAAATCACAGTCCTTCATACAGGGGTGATGGTAATTGGGGACACATAGAGCACATAATATACAGGATCGTTCTTGTAGGGGGTTTATAGGGGTTAGGGGATAGCTAATGGTATCAACGCATCATGAATTTCAGAATCAGACAACGTAGGATACAAATTGCTTTTCAAAGAAATGTTCATGCAAGAAAATAGGTAAACATGAGATAGAGCAAATCATATTGGGACATACTACAAGGGGGCAACATATTAATAAGAATACTGATCCTAAAGGGTAGTGGGTCATAACATAATATACTAGATGAAAAATGATGTAGACATGTCAATTACATGTTGAACAACAAAACCATATATAGAAACAGATCGAAAACATGATAAACTGAATGAGTAACAGAAACATGCTGGTTTTGGGACTTGAATTGAAATCAGAACATACCAGTAAGGGGATAGTAAACACAAAGTGAAGGATAGGAGAGCAAAATAATTAGCCTTGGCTTGCAGCCGACTAATTCAGAACAGTAGTAAGTAACTAACAAAGAAAGAAAGAGCAGAAAAGCTTTGAGTATGAGAGAGAGCTTTTTGAACTAATGTGTTCGTGTGTTTTGAACCAGTGTAAGAGCAATGTATATATAGTTTGAAACTAGGTAGAGAATAAGGTAAGAATTAAAGTCATGCAGTGATTGGGGAATCAGAGTCAATTAGCATCAAACTCACTGTAAGTACTCCCTTCAATAAGGAGTTAAATTTGAACGGTAATAGACATGCAACAAATAAGGAAAGACACCATATGACTGGAATATAACACAATAAGGAAATAATCTCAGCACAGTACCAACACAGAACATGTAATTGAGGCTAGGCACAGAAAGTTCTAATTAAGGAAACAATCACTAAGAACCAACTAATAATAAGTTGTGAAAATAGCTTACAGGTTGGAAATCAGTAAAGACATCATCACATGAAATCAGTAAAAGGTGTTAATCACAGAAAATTATGAATTCAAATGGGACTGTGCTAATTAAGGGGAGAGTTAACAAAAAATTTTATGAACAAACGGAATAAACACATAGTAGGCAAGAAGAAGAAGAAAAAAAATAGAAACCCTAATGGACACAGTGGTACAAATCATGTAGAATCAGGGATTCAAACTGGGATATAGTGATGATAAACATAAACCTCTGAGAGTAAGCGAGGCAAGTACATAATACGAAGAAATAGGCAGAATCAGAAACCCTAGTAAGTTGAACAAAGTGAAAATCACAAGAATATTCAGATTAATCGAAGCAGATTCATGAGAATCAAACATGCAAACAAGTATGAGAGAACGAACATTAAAGATAAACTCAGAATCCTAACAAAGTGTCAGAAAGTTGGGGGTTTTAGAATAACTAATCAGGGTTAAGGAAAAACTTAACAAAATCAGTTGGAACACATAAGAAATCAGAGGACACTCAAAAATCAAAAAGCGTCTTAAAGAAAAGGATTTTCAGAAACCCTAGTTTAGGAAGATGACAAGCCACTTCAAAAAATAAGAAGAATCTTCATAAAACAAGTAAAAATAAGTTTGAACCATCTCAAATCTGTACAGATCTGAGAATCTCAAGAGATGAGATTAGGGATTTTAGAAAAAAAAACATAGAGATGAAGACATAGGCTTAGAAACCCATAGTTTTGAAGCGAAATAGGCAGATCTTACTCAAAATCGAGCCATGGCGGCTTGAAACAGGCAAGGACAAGCCAATGATGTAAGCGAACTGACCTAGTCCCTCGAGGACCTTAGAGAGGGAGGCACCAACATAGGAGAGGCCATTTGAGGCCTAGAGGTGGTGAGAGACTACCGAGGTCGACGACAGATGAGTGACGGTGAGAGAGAGTTAGGGTTAGGCTAGAGAGGATTTGAGAGAGAAGGGAGATGTGTGACGACAGAGTGAAAGAGAGAAAAATGATATGGGAAGGGGGGTAGTCGTTAGGTTAAATTTGGAAGGAAATATCCTGGACCGTTGATAAAAAATGATCAACGGCAAGGGTTTGGGCGGATTTGGGTCGGGTAGTATTAGGATTTGGGCCTGGGGTATTGGGTTGATTTGATTGGGTTGGGTCTAGTTTAACTTAGGCTACAATTGAAATGAAATTAGTCTGTTTGTTAAATACCCAATTCAAATTAATTAAAATAATTTACAAAATAGCTAATAATTATAAAAATGAATTTCATGCATAGAAAATAGTTTAAAATGATTAATTAGTATTTTAAAAGTACAACTGACTAATTTCTGGTAGAAAATAGTGCAAAATTATATGCTTGGGCTATAATTACAAAGTTATTGCAATTATAGCCAAAATATGCCAATTTGGCTAATTATGAAATAATTGGGTCTAATTAGGACCATAAACAATAAATTAAATCAAGAGATACTTTTGAAATCATTTGTGATGGTAATTTTATAATTATTTATTGGAAATAAATACTGGACAAATTAATAAAAATATAGGAAAATAATGGAAAAATACCAATTGCTATTAATGCATGACTTTGAAGGAATATATGTAATTTTAAAAAATATTTTTTGGGAAAAACTGGGTATCAACACCAGGCTCCGGGCAGATGTGTTACAGCAGGGCATTCAGGTGAGTAGAGGGCGCCCAAGAGGGGAAGGCCCGGCCCATTGATGTGTTTCGTATAGTAGGCTGGAGGCCGTTGTGCCAGATGTTATAGTACAGGTAAGTTTTGATTTGTTACAGAGGGGCACCATTTGTAATTCATTATAGTTATGCTGGTCGGGACGAGTTCCCGTATTTGTTGTTTCGTTTATGAGTGAGTTACATGCTTTGCACTCTATTTTCGTGTTTGCTCCTGTCGGGAGATTCTGTGATGGGTATCCCATGTCTATTGTTTGTTTCTATTCATTATTGAGAGATATGCGACTAGTAGTAAATTCATGTTGTCCAGTATGGTAGGCTTGATGTGATTCCTGAGTATAGTGGTTAAGAGTTGTGATTCTTATGCTCCACTAGTGTGGGGGCCAGCACGTGTTGTAATTTTGTTGAAGGAAGTGATCTAGTGAAAAGTTCCAGTTGGTGAGATATATATATCTTATTTGTGATTTATAGTTGAGGGAGAAACCCTAGTGATTTCGTGTGATTTCAAGTGTTTGAACCGGGTTGTGTACCGTGATAAAAGTTATATCAGGACGAAGCCCTTGTGATTCATTTATATTCTTTGATCCTTTCCTTGTTATATTATTTTGTAGGTTAGCGTTGATAGAGAGTTGTGCCTGTCGGGCTTGTTTGATAGTTTCCAAATGTGTTCTCTTTTCATATTCAGTCATTTTCGTTCTGTGCTCCTTGAGTTTTAGCTTGCGGGATGTGTGCCCGATGGTGTTTGTTGTGGCTTGGTGATTCAGATGTCAAAATATGAGGTCCTCGTGTTTCTTGCATTATTATCAGTGTGATGGAGGTTTGAAATAGAGTTCTATCAGATATGAGGCTAATTGTCAGTGCTGAGTTGATTTCGAGCAGCTATGGTGATAAGAAGTGTTAGTAAAGACCTATCTGTGGTGTGTTATGTTGTGTGGTCGTACCTTGTGGTGTAGGAATGAGTTGATGTAGCTGGTTGAGACTGATACAGTATATTTAGAATCGGGTCTTGTGGAAATGAAGAGAAGGTGAGAATTTGAGGTCGAAGGCTTATCGGTGTTAGTAGAAAGGCTAAATAGTATTTGATAAGGTGTCATCAGGATTATGTAGATTGGAGTGACGTGGGATCACCCGCGGGTGTATTCTGGAAGTGTGCATTCAGTGATTGGATGAGTTCGAGGCGAATCTTGGCACGTTCGAGAACGAACGTTTGTTTAAGAGGGGTATAATGTAACGACCCGACTGGTCTTTTTGAGAATTTAAACTCCATTCGATGGCGTAAGGTCTTAAACATCTTCACATTGTGTATACCGACTTGTGTGCATGGTCGAATTCAGTTACTCGATGATCCGGAGTCGAATTACAAGGAAAATTTCAGTTTTGGAAGTTTAAGCTGTAAGGTTTGACCGGAGGTTTGACTTTTGTGTAAACGGCCTCTAAATGAGTTTTGGGTGATGTCAACAACTTCGTATAGTGATTTTAGACTTAGGCGCGCGTCTGGAATTGGTTTTGGAGGTCCGTAGAGTAATCTGAGGTAATTCGGCGAAAGTTAGAATCTCGGCGATTTAGGCCGATAGGTGAAATTTTGATATAGGGCTCGGAATGGAATTTCGAGAGTGGCTATAGGTCCGTTGTGTCATTTATGACATGTCTGCAAAATTTGGCGTCATTCCTGGTTGAATTGATAGGTTTCGGATCGAGCTTTGATATTTGAAGATTTGAAAATTCATAAGTTTGATTTTTGGTTTGATTCGTCGTTTTGGTGTTGTTTTACGTGATTTTAAACCTCGAGCAAGTCCGTGTTAGGTTATATGACTTTTCTGTGTGTTTGGACGGGGTTCCGGGGGCCTCGGGTGTGTTTCGGATGGGCTTCGGGTCTTTTTTTCTCTATTTTTGCACTGTTGTTCTGGTACCTGATGTTTCCCTTCTGCGATCGTGTAGACCTAGTTGCGATCGCGTAGAGTAAAGTTGACCTGCCATAGATTCTTCTTCGCGTTCGCGTATTACCCCACGTGATCGCGTAGGCCTTTCCCTTCCTCTTCTGCGTTCGCATGCCACAGTTCGCGATCGCATAGTACATTTATGGGTGGTAGCCAATTCCTTCTTCGCGATCGCATTGTTTTTCCGCGATCGCGATGCACAATTGCCTGGGTAGACAGAATATATCCAAAAAAAATCGAGGGTTCACCATTTTTATCACATTTTGACTTGTAGAGCTCGGTTTTGAACGATTCCTTGAGGGTTTTTCACACAATTCGATTGGGCAAGTGTTCTTCAACTAGAATTAGATATATTCCACGAATTAGTCCTTGTTTTTATCATTTAAATTGTATTTTTAGTTAGGGAAAATGTTGGATTTGAAAGAAAATTTCTAAAATGAAAAATCGTGAATTGAGGGACCAAATGGTATCAAAATTTGATAAAGTTTGTATGGTTGAACTCGTATTAGAATGGGTAATTGGATTTTGTAAAAAAATGTCGGGTTCCGAGGTGCGGGCTCAGGGGTCGACTTTTGGGTCGATTTTTATATTTTTGTAAAGATTGAAACTTTATTATCCAGAATAGTTCCTTACAAGTTTTGTGTGTATTTTGAAGTTGTTTTAGTTGATTTTGAGTCGTCCGGAGGTATTTCCGCCTGAGAAGTTCATTTTAGCGTACCAGGTTGTCGTCTTTGAGGTAAGTATCTTGCCTAACCTTGTGTGGGGGAATTACCCCTTAGGATTTGAGTCTTCTATGTTGATTGTAGTCCGTGTACGCGAGGTGACGAGTGCGTACTCGAACTTAATTGTGGAAAGTTTACCCTTTAGGAATCTTAGGTCCTTATATTCGCCGAGTATGAATTGTCCTTGGCATGATTGAATTTCAAAATTTCTAGTTTCGTCTTTATTTGCTTAAATGTAGAATTTCTTACTTTTGGATTTACTCCTCTTTCCTATCTGACTCCTAATTGTCTTATCTGAAGATTTTACTCCTTTTACTGTCATGCTAGGTTCTCTTAACTGCTTATCTCAAATTGTAATTATCTTCATCCCATCCTATAATTGTTTTGGTCTTAACTGAAGTTATGATTATTTCCTATTTCTTGTCCTTAAGTGAAAATTGTTGAATATCCTCGTAACTTCTCAACGTTAAAAGAAGTTTAGATATTCTATACCTTAGTGACTTGCCCTTGTATGGAGCTATCAGATTCGTGTGAGTTTTCTTGTTGTTGAACCGTGCATTTGGGTACGACTCTTATACGTCATTTTTCTTCCTTGTTGAGCTGTCCTTATTATGCCTAGTATTCTTTGTTGTGCTTATTCCTCGTGAACTAGCCTTGCTTTTCTTGTGGTCAAAGGTTCTTGAATTGATATATATATCGTATCTTGTATTATTGTCAATTGTTGTTGTTGTACTTGTTGTGGTGATGCGCGAGGTTTCTTCCATGCGGTCTGGTTATTGTAATGCACGAGGTTTCTGCCGTGCAGTTGCTGATATGGGGTTTGCACGAGGTTTCTGACATGCCGTGTTTTCTATTGATATTGCACATGCAGCGTGACAAGGCGGGATATGTATATGTGGGTTGCGCATGTGGTGATACAAGGTGGGAACATGTTTATGCACATGTGGCGAAACAAGGCGGGCTTATACTTTACTATTGCACATGTGGCGAGACAAGGTGGGCTATGTCAGGGATTGTTTGTGATACTTGCATTGGCCTAGGGGCATTCCTTGTTGTTGATTTTGTGTACTGGAACACTTACTATGTGAGTTTATTCGTGTGGAAATTTGTGAGATGACTATGTACATGTTTCCCTTTTCTTCCCTTATGCTTATTAGTTGTTGAATCATGTTAGGACATACAAGCACACGTAGTTAAGTACTATTAATGGATTTAGGGCTCTTTATTGTTGTCAATTATAGAAACTCTTTTTGTACTTACCGAATGGGTGGAAATGATCCAATTGGCGCGTGAGTCATTCGTGCAGTTAGTACTCGGATGAGGGCGCAAGATGCCAAGTGTTACGGTTCGAATATTGGGACCCGTAAATGGTGGTTTGTCCGAGGTTCGGAGCCTCGTGGAAATGACTACGAATTTGATATAGAAGGGGTTGAAGTTTTTGAGACATTACTTGTCCGTGATATATATTTACATTCTATAGTTGTTTGTGTTCTATTCAATTTTTCTGTTGTTTCATGGTTTCCGCTGATACTTATTGTTTTCCTTCTTTATAGAATTTACTGTATTGTTAGCTATATTGCGTGGCCTTTATGTGTACATCGTTTTATTCCCTTTATTCCTATATTGATACTTGTCCAGTTTATTAGGCAAGTGGGTGTCTTGACTAGTCCTCGTCATTATTTCACCGAGGTTAGTCTTGATACTTATTGGGCACCGTTGTAGTGTGCTCATACTACTCTTCTACACATTTTTGTACAGATCTAGGTATTGATCGTTAGTAGTTGTGCGGACTCTTACCGAGGAGACTCCAGGTAAACCTGTCGTTGCGCTCGTAGGCTTCGGAGTCACCTTCCTATTTTGCATTTACATTATTTTTGCATACTTCCAAACAGTTGTAATTAGAAGTTGTAGTAAACTCTATAAAGCTTATGACTTGTACTACCAGGTTTTGAGAATATGCAATGTATAAAAAATTATTTATTTTAGAAAAATATTTGATTTTATTATTATTGTTGTTATTCCATGAATATTAGGCTTACCTAGTCCTTAAGATTAGGTGCCATCACGATACCCAACAGAGGAAAATTTTGGTCGTGACAAGTAAACTCTATAAAGCATAAGACTTGTATTACCGTGTTTTGGGAATATGAAATGTATAGAGAATTATTTATTTTAGAAAAATATTTGATTTTATTATTATTATTGTTATTGAGATTCCCAGTCATTGAGGTTCCACAAGCTGATGAGAATATTTCGGTAGATCAAGTTGTTCAAGAAATTCCTGAAATTATTGAACAATCAGTTGAGCAACATGATCTTCGGGAAAATGTTGATACAACATTAAGAAGATCTACTAGAGAAATAAAATCAGCAATTTCTAGTGGCTATGTTGTGTATCTACAAGAATCTGACATTGGAGCCGAAAATGATCGTGAGTCTTTTTCACAAGCTATAAGTTGTAAAGAATCAGAATTGTGGTACAATACCATAAAATAAGAGATGAACTCCATGAAGAGTAATGGGTATGGGATCTTGTTGAGTTGCCTAATGGTATAAAATCCATTGGATGTAAATGGGTCTTCAAAACTAAAAAAGACTCATTTGGCAACATAGAAAGATATAAAGCAATACTCGTTGCTAAAGGATAATCTCAAAAGGAAGGAATCGATTATACAGAGACTTTTTCTCCTATATCTAAGAAAGATTCCTTGCGCATCATGTTGGCATTAGTAGCCCATTTTGACTTAGAATTGCAAAAAATGGATGTGAAAACTACATTTCTCAATGGTGATCTAGAAGGAGAGGTTTATTTGAAACAACCTGAAGGAATCTCTTCTAGTAATTCCTCCTGTTTACTATTTAGTTCGGTTACATGTTTTTTCTTGCATACAAGAAAGGATGGTGAGCACTTGTTATGCAAGCTAAAGAAATCCATATATGGATTGAAACAAGCCTCCCATCAATGGTATTTAAAATTTCATGATGTTATCTCTTCATTTTGGCTTTGCTGAGAGCATTATGGATCAATGTATATACCAGAAGATCAGTGGGAGTAAAATTTATTTTTTAAGTTCTATATGTGGATGATATTATTCTTGCAGCCAATGATAAGGGAATTCTATATGAGGTGAAACAATTTCTGTTTAAAAATTTTTATACGAAAGATATGGGTGATGCGTCTTATGTTATTGGCATTAAGATTCATCGATATTGACATAAAGGTATTTTAGGTTTATCTCAAGAAACCTATATCAACAAAGTTTTAGAGAGGTTTCGGATGAAGGGTTGTTCACCAAGTGTAGCTCCCATAGTGAAGGGTGACAAGTTCAATTTGAACCAGTGCCCGAAGAACGACCTTGAGAGGGAACAAATGAAAAACATTCCATATGCTTCTGTTGTTGGAAGCTTAATGCATGTTCAGGATTGCACTAGACCTGATATTGCATTTGCTGTTGGAATGTTGGGAAGATATCAGAGTAACCCAGGTCTTGACCACTGGAGAGCTGCAAAGAAAGTCTTAAGATACCTTCAAGGGACAAAAGACTACATGCTTATGTACAAACGAGCAGATAATTTAGAGGTAATTGGCTACTCTGATTCTGACTTTGCTGGCTGTGTTGATTCACACAAATCAACATCGGGATACTTTTTCATGTTAGCCGATGCAGCTATATCTTAGAGGAGTGCCAAACAAACTCTGACTGATACTTCCACTATGGAGGCTGAGTTTGTTTCTTATTTTGAGGCTACCTCACATGGTATATGGTTACCGAGTTTCATTTCTGGGATTAGAATTATCGATTTGATATATAGACCATTGAGGATATATTATGACAATTCAACTGCTATCTTTATGGCTAAGAATAACAAAAGTGGGAGTTGAAGGAGGCATATCGACATTAAGTATCTAGCCACAAGAGAACGTCTTAAAGATAAAAAAAAGTGGTCATTGAGCTCATTAGCACCAAATTGATGTTAGTTGATCCTTTAACTAAAGACATGCCACCACAAAAAATTTAAGGATCATGTAGTTACGATGGGACTTGGTTCCACTATTTAAATTTCATTGTAACAACGATATTTATGAAACTCTATTATTGTATGAAATTTCTCATATTGTTATTATGTATACATTCAATAATTTTGAGAAATATCACTAAAGTATGGACCTAGATTAAACATTGGGTTTTATTCATTAAGAAATATGGGCTAAAGTTTAGAGGCATAATGCATCGTGATACATGGAAGATACTACTCACTCATAGAGAAACTATCGCCATGATTCATGTGTTATGATTCTCTCTAAAATATATTTTGGGCATCTTGTATATGGACCAAGTGGGAGAATGTAGGAAATGTTCTTTTACATTGAACGTTTTAGAAGGTGGTCCATTTAATTTGGACTAATTAAAACTCCCTTCTTTAATTTATGTAACGGCCCAAGTTGTGAAGAAACTTCTGCACATTTAAGTGACTGTTTCAAAATTGTTTTGATGGAAGAAAAAAAAAATATATATATACACACACACACATACATATATATATATAGAGATATATACACATACATGTATATATACAGACATATATACACATATACATGTATATCTACTCCTTTAGATATTATGATAATTTTTTGTTATATCAAAATTCTAAAGTTCACGAGAAATTTGTTTATTGACGTTACATTCAAAAAGTGAGGAAGTATTGTTATCCCATGATTAACACATACATAAGTATTGTTAGAAATGGAAGAAAATGAGTTAAAGAGTACAAACCTATGAATTGATGTTGAGTTTTTCCTGCAAAATCGCACCTAGACCGAGCTCTAAAGAAGAGTTTATGAAAATTTGGGGAAACTCCCGTTTTTGTTCTGTTTTAAGTCACAGGCATCGGGCTTTCTTCGCGTTCGCGGTTAGCAGCAGCCCAAGTCGCTTTCACATTCGCGAAGGCTACTGCCCCTGGCCTTCGTGAGCCAGTTCTCGCGTTCGCGTAGAAGAATGACTGACCCCTCCCCCAGGTCCTCATGCCTACGCGTTCGCGAGAGGCTAGTCGAATTCGCAAAGGGTAAATCCCCCATTGCTTCGCGTTCGCGACCTAGCCTTCGCGTTTGCGAAGAAGAAATTCCACCCAGCTCCAGTTTGTTCTTCGCGTTCGCACGAGTACCTTCGCGAACTCTAAGAAGGAAACACCAGATATTAGCTGAAGCACAAAAACCAGATTTTCCAAGTCCAAAATCACTCGTAGCCTATACGAAACTCACCGAGCCCTCGGGCTCCAAACCAATTATGCACACAATTCCAAAAACCTCATACGAACTCGCTTGCGCAATCAAAACACCAAAATAATGCCTAGAACTACGAATCAGGACACCAAATCAAATGAAATTTTCAAGAAAACTTTAAAACCTCTATTTTCACAACTGAACGTCTGAAACAAGCCAAACCAACTCCATTTCTCACCAAATTTGACAGACAAGTCATAAATATAGTAGTGGACATGTAGGGGGCTCCGGAACCAAAATACGGACCCGGTATCAACAAGACCAAACATCAGTCAATTCTTAAAAATCATTAAACTTCAAGTTCCAATTTTCAACAAAAATCAATAACCCGAGCTAGGGACCTCCGAGTTCGATTCCAGGCACATGCCCAGGTCCCAAATTTCAATACGGACCCACAGGGATCGTCAAAACACAGATCTGATTCCGTTTGCTCAAAACGTTTAGCGGTGTCAACCCAAATAAATTTTTAAGGCAACATTCTTATTTTTATTAGTTTTTAACATATAAGCCTTCCAAAATAACACCCAGACTGCGCACACAAATCGAGAAATGCTATAATGATGTTCTAAAGGCTTCGAAACACATAATTAGTTTCTAAAACATAAGACGATCTATCGGGTCATCACACAACATTTTGATATAATATTCAAAAATATTCGGAACAAACAAAACTGTTATAAAAAGGTTTGAGATGTCATGTTTTACCTCGAATGTCTATTATCCGTTGGAGGCCATAGTTGGTGCTCAAATTTTAAAAATGGAAATGACAAAATACAAATTTTGTAATCAGCAAAATCTATCACAGGTGTATCAATTACGTACATTTTACTTTAGTGTCTCTGCTCTTTCCTTTTTTCCTTTTCCTTAGTGATGGGTGGAGAACACAAGTATAAATCAGTACGGAGACATTATAAGCAAATCAAAGAATGCCACTAGAATTTTTACTGTATTTCTGGATAAAAAATATCTATTTGTCTACTCCTTTAGATATTATGATAATTTTTTCTTATTTCAATATTCTAAAGTTCACAAGAAATTTATTTATTGACGTTACCGATTACATTCAAAAAGTACGAGGAAGTATTGTTATCCCATGATTAAACATTAAGGGCCTTCCTTTAATGAAATTTCCTTTTCCTAAAGCATGAAATTCCCATTATTAGAAAAGAAATAGACATAACAAGAAACAAAATCAAAATTAGCAAAAGTTTTAGGGATTACCTTTTACATCCTAAGGCGTGAATGGTAACATAAATTATGCTAATAATTTCTTATGCTCTATATAAGAAAACGTATAACTGCAAATTAGCTTCTGGTGCCAGAAAATGGCTGTTAATCGTTAAATCTTCTCCAAATTTCCAGCATAAGTCGAATTATACCCACTTAAGTAATTCATAGCCACCACCAAAGATGTGTTATAGTGGATGAGACTGTTTTTTCCTTAACCAGAGTTTTCGGGTTTGAGCCCTCGGTATGGAAAAATCCTTGGTAGGGAGCGCTTCCTCCTGAATGGGGTCCTACGTGGCGTGAATCCGGATATAGTCGGGCTCCAAGGTGAGTACCGAACACCGGGTGAGAAACAAAAAAAAAAAAAAAAGTTCATAGCCGATATAAGATTGCTTCTAAAAAACAAAAAATAGACAAAGAATTCTCAACCGACAAGGAATATCAAATACTTGGCCAACAAGGATTTTAGTTTTTTAAAAAACATTTACTTGGTCACCAAGTAAAAAAATTTCCTATAAAAATCTGTTGCACGCCTCTCTTCTCTTCCACTCCACTTAGATTCATTCCAATGGCTTCTCTTGTTGGCCCTCCAGAAATCTATGGTAAACAACAATCTTCCTCCGCCACTCAACAATCAGCCCCCACTGTTAGCAATCCCTTTATGGATCTAATGGTTGCAAATTTCAACTCCACAAAATCACAACCTCCTAATATGGGCTACACTGAAAACATGTCAGCAACTTATCTTTCTACTTCAAACCCTTGTTTAGATTTCTTCTTTCATATTGTTCCTGATACTCCTTCCCAATCCCTCACTAAATATTTGCAATGTGCTTGGAATCATGATTCATTAACTGCCTTGAAACTTATATGCAATTTGCGTGGTGTTCGTGGCACCGGCAAATCTGACAAAGAAGGTTACTACACTGCCGCTCTGTGGCTTCATAGTCACCACCCTAAGACCCTTGCCTGTAATTTAGAGTCCATGGCGAATTTTGGGTATTTCAAGGATTTGCCTGAGATTCTATACAGGCTACTTGAAGGAGCTGATGTGAGAGAAAAGGTTAAAAGAGAAAGGAATATAGGCAAAAAATTGAAGAGATTTAAAGCTCATGGGGAAAAGGATAGAGGTTGGGAACCATTTGGGGGAATTCTAGTATCTAACGAGAGCAAAGCTGAAATTGAGAAACAGAAAGCGAGTTGCGCCAGAGAGCAGAAGAAAATCGAGATGGCTAAAAAGGCTTTCGAGAGGTATATGCATGATCCTGATTATAGATTTTTGCATGACCGTGTATCTGATGTTTTTGCGGATTGTTTGAAGTTGGATCTTGAGTTGTTGGACACAGGGAAACTGAAGGATATCAGCCTTGCAGCTAAATGGTGTCCTTCTTTAGATTCATCTTTTGATAAAAGAACACTTTTATGTGAAAGCATAGCAAGGAAGGTTTTCCCAAGAGAGTCATATCCTGAATATGAAGGAATTGAAGATGCGCATTACGCGTACAGAGTGAGGGATCGATTGAGAAAAGAAGTTTTAGTGCCCTTACGCAAAGCGCTGGAATTGCCAGAGGTTTATATTGGGCGAAATGATTGGGGTTCGATTCCTTACAATAGGGTGGCCTCAGTTGCTATGAAGTTGTACAAAGACAAGTTCTTGAAACATGATGAAGAAAGATTTAAAGATTATCTCGAGAAAGTGAAACAGGGGAAAGCCAAGATTGCTGCAGGTGCACTGTTGCCTCATCAGATAATTCAATCACTAAATGACACTGATCAAGTTGCTGAGTTGCAATGGAAGAGAATGGTAGATGATTTGTCCCAAAAGGGGAAATTGAAAAATTGTCTTGCTATTTGTGATGTTTCGGGCAGCATGTCGGGTACTCCAATGGAGGTTTCAGTGGCGTTAGGCGTTGTCGTTTCAGAATTAAGTGTCGAGCCTTGGAAAGGGAAGTTGATAACATTCAGCAAAAACCCAAAGCTTCAACTAGTCGAAGGGGAGGATTTAAGGTCCAAGGTTGGGTTTGTGAGAAATATGGAATGGGGAATGAACACTGATTTTCAAAAGGTGTTTGATCTAATATTAAAAGTAGCTGTCAATGGGAAACTAAAGGAGGATGAGATGATAAAGAAAGTGTTTGTGTTCAGTGACATGGAGTTTGATCAGGCATCTGCAAATCCATGGGAGACAGATTATCAGACTATTGTTAGAAAATTTAAAAAGGAAGGTTATGGGAATTGTGTACCCCAAATTGTGTTTTGGAATTTAAGGGACTCGAGAGCAACACCAGTGCCAGCAAACCAAAAAGGAGTTGCATTAGTGAGTGGTTTTTCAAAGAATTTGCTGACTTTGTTCTTGGAAGAAAGGGACTTTAATCCTGAAGCTATTATGGAAGCAGCAATTTCTGGTGAAGAGTATCAAAAGCTAGTTGTGCTTGATTGATGTATATCAAAATTGGGAAGAGGACCAAGGGAATGGAGAATGATTTAATTTTTCCTATTTAGAGACTTTTAATAAGAGTTGGATGTTGATGAAAACTTCTGCATTTGTTCCTCAAATATTAAGTTTGTGTTTAAAAGAAACTGAATATTCCATCTATTTCAGTTTGTGTGTTACTTTTTTCTTTTAGTCGTATACACATGACAAGATGGTTATTTTTATGATACACACTTGGCTATGACCTTACTCCCTTTCTTTTTTTGGGCACTGACGCACGCTCTGTTATGTTGCTAGGGACTGCTGCTGTTTTATATTTTTGTTTATTTGTACTTCATTTTCTTCTCTATTCTCGTTTCTGATTCATCCTCTCTCTTTTTTCTTATCAAGATGAGTTTAGAGCTTCTTAAAAAAGCTCTTCAATTTGTACGAAGAGAAATGAAAGAGAGGACATTTGATTGATTGTGTTTAGGGTCTAATTTAAGGGTCCTTCCATAGTTAAGAGTACTGTTGTCTAAAGTCTAAACTACGCGTTTTACCTTAAAAGATCAGTCTTACCTAGAATAAAGAATGAAAATTAAAATTACTGGTTCAGACTAATTTAAATTAGTCGTTAAAACTTTTGGAAGTATTTTTTGTTTTGTTTTGTTAATAAGATGTGAATGTTACACCTCATACTTTCGTACAATGTACGACGTAAGTAAATTGATGGAAGCTCCGAAAATGAGATGTGATATCCTGCATTTTCGTATGTTAAAGTTTCGTCTTCAGTTAATCGACGTAGACTCAGGAATGAGACTTTCTTTGCATAAGCAACGTGATTGCATTGAGCTTTTCATACGACTTGTACCATATTTTGTCGCAATTAACGGGTGTTAGAGGGATTGTCAAGAGAATCGACTTAGGTATGTTAAGGTTATCCATTCTTTCTTTTGGCATGATCTATACGACACAAGCGAAACGAGCAAATGCACAACTTTCATAAAATACTCTATTCGTAAAAATGCTAGAGATGTGTATATTTTTATTCTTCCATGTGTCATATTATTCTATCATCTGTTGAGGAGTCTCAGAAATATGTATTTTGGTAAAATTTATTTTATGATATTAATCAGAGGCATATACATTGACCCATGACCAGATATATATATATATATATATATATATATGTGTGTGTGTGTATGTATGTATGTATGTATGTATGTATGTATATGGGATATGAGAAAGGTTATGGCTTTATATACGCACCACCACTTGATCAGCTGATATACGTAGATGATTTGCCCACAGTGACCGAGATGATAGGATTGGATGCCCTCAGAGGCTTGATGATGTTATGAACGCATTTACCCATGCATGATATGACATTTATTCGCATATGCATGACATTATAATATTAAATGATTCACAGAGCTATTCAGATGTACATGTTGAGTCTTTTGCTCCATGTTTCTCTCATGTCTATTGTTTACTGATTTTCATTTCTTACATACTCGGTATATTATTTGTACCGACGTCCCTCTTGCCTGGGGATGCTACGTTTCATGCCCGTAGGTCCTGATAGTCAGGTCGATAGTCCTCCAAGTACGCGATCAGCTCAGTGGAAGATATTGGTTCACTCCATTTGCTCCGGAGTTGCTTGCTTGGTCAGTATGAGTTAGATGTGTATTGTTTGGTATGTCGGGGCTCTGTCCCGACCTTATGACAATTATGTATCCTTAGAGGCTTGTAGACATACGTAAAAGATTGTATGGCCTTGTCGGCCTATATTCAGTATACGAGTGGTCATTTTGGTCTTAGAGGCCCATATGTCTTATGTATAAGTTGGTATTACATGTTGTATTCTACCTATTTCACAGCAGCCTCTCCGGCTCAGTTATCTATGATAGTATGATACGTTATGTTGGTACTTGGTTGGGTAAGGTACCAGATGCCCATCGCGTCCCATCGGTTTGGGTCGTGACAAAAGTGGTATGAGAGCAATTCGGTCCTAGGGAGTCTACAAGTCGTGTCTAGTAGAGTCTTGTTTATGGGAGTGTTGTGCACCACACTTATAAGCAGAAGGCTACATGGAATTTAGCATTGTCACTCTTTCTTCTTACTATAGATTGTGTGGTAGAGCTCGGTTATGAGAACTCAATTTCCTAAATTCTATCTTATTCATAATACGACAATGCCTACATCTAGAAAGACGTTTGGTAAGGGATTAAATGTGGCTGTGGAAGAATTGAGTCAGAGGAACTCGACTTGGCATCATGCTTATGATGAATGTAAGGTCTCCAGCAGAACATGAGGACACTAAGACGTGCAAGCTTCTTTATAAGGATCCCTAAGGAAAGAATATATATCCGCTCTTACGATAAGGAATAAGAGAATCAGAAGGTAGACACAAGTTTCAACAAATAGAAGAAGCAATGTGAAGAAGGGTACGAGGTACCTAATTAGTAGAGATGAACATTACCTACAATATAGGAAGAGAAATATAAGCATTTTGAGTTACGTTCATTATAAACAGAGGTATGTATAATTGGCCGCACCCATCTCAGTTATGCCCTATGGGGGTTAACAGGTGTAGTTTAAGAAAAGGACGGAACATCAGAATTCGGTTGGGGTTAGAGTAACCCAAAATAGTGAATAGATTGTTTGTAATACTTGACCTTTCCAAAGGATAATACAGATGTGCTAATAGATCTCTTTGTAATACACCCATGTGATGCAATCTAGAACATTACAATTAGATGTGAATACTAGCATGATCAAAAAAAATAATTTTGAAGATAGGCACTAAAATGTCTGGAAAGGATAAATATTACCTTATGTGACTCTCGTCACTAGTAGAGCAAGGACGTTGAGCAACCCGAAGAGCCGATAAATGAAGTAAGGAGAGCTAAAAGCGAAAGAATGTCTTGTTGAAGTTTTCACAAGAAAGTGATAGGCAGAAATATTAGCAGAGTAATGAGAAGAGAGATAAGGAAGAATTATGAGTGAGATGTGATACATGGGTGACAACGGTAGAGTGTTACAGAATCTATAGTCAAATGAAGAAAAAAAGGACGACAGGTGACAGGCCTTGAGACAACAAAAGAATATAGGCCATAAAGTCATATCCTCATTTCGAGAAATAAGCTCGTGACTCCAACGGGACTACCAGAAGGAAAAGTTAGACCCCAGAGTAATAGAAATCGGTATGAGTTGGTGAACAAGGTAAACTAAATATGAATTAAACACTGAGTGATTTGATAATAATCGGCATCATGAGAATTTCAGATTGCGTTCCGGCCATAATAGAATGGACAACAGAAGGAGATTCATAAGAAATTCAGAGAAAGTTCATTAAGGAAGACGCTTCCCTAAAGCAAGCAATGTGAGCAAAGTTAAGCTTAAGGGACTGTATGTGCCAGTTGCGCTAAGTGTCACCATCGCGAGTAAGGGAATTTGTTATCCTTGGTACAAAATGATTGCCGCAAGGCGAGTAAGGATCATTAATGTTGTGAAACGACGCCAAATATGAAGAGGTAAAACATCTATAGGTAGATCCTCGTGGCTTCAGCTCTTAGTACTCCCCTAAAAGGGGGGAATATGGAGTGATGTGGCATTAAATCGGAATTAAGTGGTTCTAGTGACTATGGAATGGTAAAGGGAGAATGCGATTAAAAAAAATGAAAAAGGAATGAGATGGAATTTATCCAAAATCCTATAGATATGCTACGATTTCTGAGTATTGTGCATGAACGACGTCAAGGAGAGAAAGTAAAAGTTCCTGCCCGAGCTGTTATTAATAAATAAGGAGCCTGTACGAGATGTAAGTTAATACAAAGGAAATAACCCAAGAAAGATTACGCGGAATACTGATATGAGAATGGGCCAACAAGTAGTTAGTAATTGATCAGGAAGAGCCCAGTTATGGCTAGACAAGACGTTACAGATGAGTCAGCAGATCGTGTAAGATAAACATAGTAAAACCCAACACGGAGAATTCAGCCTCGCAGTAATGTCATTATAATACTTGAGATATATCCAAATAGGAGTCGGGGTAGTTAAAGGTGCGGCATGAGTATTACGGGGATAAAAGAAAGTGCCACTAGGAAGGCAGTCAAAATATCAGTTCAGAAGCAACCCTATAAGCACAAGGGCATGGAGGTAAGCAACTACGAATGATTATTGGCAAGGAAGGATATCAAAAAGATCTGTAATAAGCTCACAACTTTACGAGAGTCAAGTCTAAGTACTACAATGAAAGACTAGATGAGGAGATAAGGCAGAAGGCTTCAACCTAAGCACGACGACCTAAAGAGGAAATGGTCATGTAACAACAGTCTCGCAACAACGTGTAATCACTCCAAAGGAAAGTGGCACCTACCATGGCTAATGAACGGGAAGTAAAATTAAAAGTAATATTCGAGATCATATGAGTTGCATGAAAACTCTGGCAAATATAGGCACTAAGATAAGCTAAGTATGGACGCAACAAGGGGGCACGGAGACCAGGAAAGAAAGCTAAGATGGAACTAAAGAGATCATTTGATCAATGATCCAGAGTGGGTTACATTATGAACGCACTTAAGGGTTCGGAGTTTTACACATGCAGCATATACAACCGTAGAAGATTCTGGTATACCTTAAAATAAAGAATTGAGCCCATGACTTAGGCGAAAGATTAAATTGCTAAAGGATTGTATCATGCATATTCCTCAACGTCCATGAAGGTTAAATAGAATAACAATCCCATGAACCACATATCGGGAGATAACTTAAGCCAACATAAAGGCCAATCGGAAGAAAGAGGAAACTAAAGAGTTACATCAACTCAGTAAATTAGGAGTCTGCTTATTGGACCCAGAAAGTTACAAGCATCATGATTGAGAACATTGTAGAATTGCTCTTAACATCAGAAGTACAAGAGAAATAATACAGTAGCCATATTCTATAATGGCTCTAAGATAGAGCAAGTTAGAAAACTACCATCCTCATAAGAATTCAGTATGGAGCTCCCACCAGATTGTGTATGCACCAGAGGTGCAAGTATTAAAATAGAGCTTCCAATTATGGACGTGAATTATACTATGTGGAAGGGAGATCATGAAAGAGATAGAAGATATGATGCGAGGTTTTAAGGTAAGTAAGATAAAAGGTGGATAACGTACGAGATACCCAAATGTAGAAGGTTTTGAATAGTCCATACTTTGGATAGAAAGCTAGAAGCGCTGGGATTCAGTATTGATAGCGGCATCGTCAGTGGCATATCTTCCAACGTATGGTTACTAGGTATCGAGGAGGCTCATTAAAAGAGTAAAGAAGAGTTAGATATGATGTGATGTCTCTCTTGATGTTCCAGAATGACATAAGGAAATCTATGATGCAAGCAAGTTGAAGGAAGGTTGCAAGTAGTATAAATAGATATATGTAGGACGCAAGCAAAAGTATGATAAAGCGACAAGGTTTTAGGAAGACAGGAATAAGGACAAGAAAGAGCGAGTGGGAAGGTGACGAGAAACAGATAAATTCTCGGGATTAAGCCCGTGAAAACAAGAGAGCTGATGATTTCTCGAAGTTATAGAAAGCTCAGTATAGCCTGAATAAACTCAAAGGAGTTACTCATCATAAGTAGCATTTAAAAGAGATGGAATGCTGCTCAGATAATAGAATAAGAGTGTAATTATGGTAGATAAAGGATGACGTTTGGGCCTTCGATTACGTAATGATTTGAAGAAAGGGATTCATGAATTGTACGAGATTAATTTACCCACGTAAGGTAAATCAACAATGGATGGACAAAAGTAACAAAGTATGAGATGAGATTAAGAGATCATTCTTAAGATGAACAGTAATGAGGGATCATTAAAAGACATTGATTTATACATATAAGATAAGCAACGAGAGTAACCTGGAATTTGGTAGCAGACCTCAGTAATGATAAATCAAAGAGAGTTATGGCAGTAAAGTCATACAGATGGATAAACGGATTTATGAAATAAGGTATAATAATATTCGTAAGTTCAACAAAGCACCGAACGAAGAACTTCAGTATACCTATAGATGCCCAAAAGGACATCTTGTCAAGCTCTGTATATGTTTACAAAGTGAGGCCTAGAGATTGGCCAAAAGTTGGAGGAAAAAGAGGAAAAGAGTCGCATAGGCGCACTTACAAGGTCAAAGTCGTACAGACTGCATGATAGAAGGTAACAATAGTTACGAGATTGGAAGGATTCCGACCATAAGTCATGGTGTGAGAAAGAGGCCAAAAAGGGGGAATGCCTTGGCCTTTGGAATTATTTACAGAACAATTGCCTAGATAGCAAGGAGAGTAGTAAATTATTCAGAAGGCAGAAGTTATGAAAATGATAAGTGCATCAGTCAACATTCAAGGACGAATGTTCCAAAGGGGGGAATGATGTTACACCCCATATTTTCGTACGTGAATGTATGTCATAAGTAGATTGATGGAAGCTCAGAAAATAAGATGTGACATCCTGCATTTCGTATGTTAAAGTTTCGTCTTCGGTTAATCGCCGTAGACTCGAGGATGAGACTTTCTTTGCATAAGAACTGTGATTGCATTGAGCTTTTCATAAGACTTGTTCCATATTTTGTCACAATTAACGGGTGTTAGAGGGAATGTCAAGAGAATCGACTCAGGTATGTTAAGGCTATCCCTTCTTTCTTTTGGCATGATCTATACGACACAAGCGAAACGAGCAAATGCACAACTTCCATAAAATACTCTATTCATAGAAATGCTAGAGATGTGTCTATTTTTTTCTTCCATGTGTCATATTATTCTATCATTTATTCAGGAGTATTAGAAATATGTATGTTGGTAAAATTTATTTCATGATATTAATCAGAGGCATAATAGCCTTATGACATACCGAGAGATTTTATTAACGTATTTCATATGCATTTCATGCGTTTATACATGCACATTGACCCAGACCAGATGGCTTTATATATGCGTGTATATATATATATATATATATATATATATATATATATATATATATATATATATATATATATATATATATATATATATATGGTAAAGGTTATGTCGTTATATACGCACCACTACCTGATCTGCTGGTATACGTTGATGATTTGTCCATAGTGGCTGAGATGATATGATGGGATGCCCTCAGAGGCTTGATGATTTTATAAAAGCATTTACCCATGCATGGTATGGCATTTATACGCATATCCATGAAATTATAATATTAAATGATTCACAGAGTTATTCAGATGTACATGTTGAGTCTTTTGCTCGATGTTTTTCTTATGTCTATTGTTTACTGATTTTCATTCCATACATACTCGGTACATTATTTGTACTAACGTCTCTCTTGCCTGGGGACGCTGCGTTTTATGCCCGCAGATCCTGATAGACAGGTCGAGAGCCCTCCAAGTAGGCGATCAACTCAGCGGAAGATGTTGGTGCACTCCATTTGCTCTGGAGTTGCTTCCTTAGTCAGTATGATTTAGATGTGTATTGTTTGGTATGGCGTGGCTCTGTCCCGACCTTATGACAATTATGTATCCTTAGAGGCTTGTAGATGTACGTAAAAGATTGTATGTCCTTGTCGGCCTATGTTCAGTATACGAGTGGTCATTTTGGTTTTAGAGGCCCATATGTCTTATGTATAAGTTGGTATTACATGTTTTATTCTACCTATTTCATGGCAGCCTCTCCGGCTCAGTTATCTATGATAGTATGATACATTATGTTGGTACTCGGTTGGGTAACTTACCGAGTGCCTGTCGCGGCCCATCGGTTTGGGTCGTGACAATGAATATATTACCAGACAACCAAACATCAATTTACACAAAAAGAGCACTCAATACTGTAAAGAACAGGTAATTGAGCCTCAACACCTCTTCCTACACAACTACTAGCTTTATATCCTATATATTAGAAAGATAGCTTTCCTCGCTTCCTTAGTTCCCCTCAACATGTCAATTCTCTCCCTTATTGCACTTTCTATTTGTTGCAAAATGAAACAATTATTTACAGTATGTCCTCTAAAATGTCTCCAGTTCCGTGCTTGCCATATTCAATAGATTC
Organism: Nicotiana knightiana; assembly: GCA_005239525.1. Lineage (NCBI taxonomy): Eukaryota > Viridiplantae > Streptophyta > Magnoliopsida > Solanales > Solanaceae > Nicotiana > Nicotiana knightiana. The sequence goes on from ML433092.1 coordinate 61,599, forward strand.
AAGCTCCATATATCACTGCATGATCTTTTTCTTGAAGAGTCGTCAGCGTTTTGTATTGATGTTGTGCATGGTATCCGCTACCTCTGGAGGTTGTATGTTGAAACAAATCCATTGCTTCACCATTGTCCATATATGCACAGTCCAGCTACAGTCATGAAGTAGGTGCACTGCATTCTCGATGCTTCCATCATCACACTTTCCACATATTGTGTTGTCACAGTGTATTCACGTATCTCGTAGTCTATCTTTTGTCATAACCCTTCCCTGCATAGCAAGCCACAATATAAACCTGTGTTTTGGGAGCATTACTGTGCTTTATACTAATCCAGTTGTTTGTAATTTAGGAGTATCTCCAATTAGCTTTAAATACCCTCTTGTTATAGAATAGTGCCCATTAACAGTTACACAATACTTCCCATGGTGGTACCATACTTTAGCTTGTTGAGCCTTCTTCAATGCCAGTTGTTGTCCACTGGTGGCTTATGCTCCTAAAATGTTATACCGTTGTTCATATATATACCATGCACCCACTTCACCCATAGGTTGTCAGCTTTCTCCATAATCATCTACACAAATTTCCCCACAGCTACTATATTCCAATTCCTACATCCTTTAACATTGAAACCCCCTTGTGCTTTTGGCTTACAAATTTTCTCCCAGGTAACTAAAGAAACCTTCTTCTGTTCTGCATTACTTCACCATAGGAATTCTTTGCACTTCCTATCGACTTATTTTAAAACACTCTGTGGGAGGATGAATACTGCTCCCCAGAAATTATGTAGTGAAAACAACACATAATTTATGACTTGCAGTTTACCTGCATAAGACAAATTCTCCGCAGAATAGGCCCTAATATTCTCTGTAATTTTCATAGTCAACTGATGACATTCCATCTTATTCCACTTCGTAGGGGATAATGGTAATCCCAAGTACCTTATTGGGAATGTTCCTACTGTAAATCCAGTCATCTTTTACTAGCTTCTCTTTAGTTTCTGCATCTACCCCTATCACAAATATATTAGATTTATCTACATTTGCTATCAAGCTACTCACCTCTGAAAAATGTTTTAGAGCTTCCATAACTTTGTTAACAGAGTTTATGTTCCCCTTACAAAAAATCATGAGACCGTCTGCAAATATTAAATGAGTAAGCTTTTGTCTTTTACACATATGGTGTAATCTAATATTTGGTAATTGACTCATTCTTCCCATAATTCTGGACAAGTACTCCATTACCATTACAAATAGTAGGGGTGGCATTGGATCACCTTGTCTCAATCCCTTTCTCCCAGCAAAGTATCCATATCCCTCTCCATCCACTTTGATAGAAAATGGTGTAGAAGATACACATGCCATTGACAATTGAGTGAAACTTTCTGGAAAGACATAACCTTTCAGCATCCCCTCAATAAACTCCCATCCTACAATATCATAATCCTTCCTCAAGTGGATCTTCATTAAACACCTAAGAGTAGTTTTCCTGTTGTAGTGTATCATGATATCATGACGTATTAGTACATTGTGCCAATGATTTTTCTTGGATAAAAGCTGCATGTGATTCTTTTACCAGTGATGGCAACACTCTCTTTACTCTCTAGCATAGAATCTTAGAGATGTATTTGTATATGGTATTACAGCAGGATATTGGCCTAAATTGTCCAGCATTCAGAGGATTAGGCACCTTAGGAATCAAACTAATTAGTGTAGCATTTAGTTGTTTTCAATTCTTGAGGAAATCTAGCACAACTTTACTCACTTCTCCACAATCAATGTGCCAAGCATTTATGAAAAAACTACTCCCAAACCCATCAGGCCCTGGGCTCTTGTTCACATTATACTCATCATTGCTTCCTTAACATCTTTCCTTGTGTATGGGTCAAGGAGAACAAGTTGTTGTTGAGTAGTTAGTTTATGGACATTCTTTAGAAACCATGGTGACGCTATTCTTCTCCACCCTCCTTGCTCTCCTAATAGTTCTTTCTAAAACTGGAGAAATAGTTCAGCTATAGGTGTTGGATCATCCTGCATGTTCCTATTCGTGTCCTGTAACTAGGTGACTTCTTGTACTAATTTCCTGTGTTTGACCACAGAATAAAAGTACATATTGTTATCATCCCCTAATCATATCCTGGTTGCGTTAATCCTTTGTTGAAGGAAGATTCTACTAGATAATTAGACCTCTTAAAAAGATAAATCTGTTTTTTGTTATTGTACATGTAAAAGCAAAACAACCTCCTGCCTCAAAATTCTTCCACTAAATTTCTAATTAATTGGTTGCTTTTTTTCTTTGCCTTTCAAAAATATTGCGTATAAAAATATTGGTCCTCTAAGGCGGTGCAAGGAGGATTATATCCTAAAGGAGAAAGCAGAAGAGTAGAAGCTAGCTCTAGGGACGCGGAATTAAATGATTACGAGACAAATAATGAGACAAATGAAAAAAATTATATTAAACAATCCACTTTTGAGTAAAGGATTTCTCAGGGTATATTATGACTTTTCCCTGAGAGTTTTCAGATCCCTTTAAAAGAAATATATCATGTACTTGCATAAAGCAAATAATTTCCCACATTAAAATTCCTGAACAATGACAATACTAAAATGGAAATGTCAAAATTTCAAAATGAAGCTGGCAAAACCCCTCAAAATTTGTCAAACGTACGCTTGTGAGCTAAGAACCACACAGCTGCAAATTCTTGAAGAAACTTGAAATTCCAAAAACTTCTGAAGTGATCCACAACTGTAATATATATCTTCACATTTACCTTAAAATCACTAGCATTAGCGCACATCAGTGTTTTAAAAGGCATTTTTGGGGCGAACCCTGGGGCGAGGCGGACAAAAAAATGCCCCGAGACGTGATGTAGGGCGAAATTCTGAAAAGGCGTCGCCCAGCAATTCGAGGCGTTCACCTGAGAAATTTGGGGGCTACGCCCAGGCATTGGAGGCACGTTTTTATTAGTGAGACGTAAGCCCCAAAAACTTTTTCAAATTAAAGCAAAATTTGTTGAATACGTTCTTCATATAGTACCCAAATTCTCAAAATTCAGCTCAATTATCACTCAAAAGTTTTGAAAAGGAACTGAAATGTATTAAATTTAAAAGTAAAGATTTTTTGTATTGGTTGAAGCCCTAATTCATGGTCGTTCACAATTCTTTATCTTGTCCGCTAGTCTACTAATGTCACCCATAAGCAAGGAATATTCAATTTTTTAAATACAAAGAGAAACCCATTCTCCTTCATAGCAGCAAGTTTTAAGTTCAAATTGTAGGTTACTCATCTTTTTTGTTCCTCCATGTGAAAAAATTTATTCTTTTCGACTCAAGTTACTCTGTGCTTCTAAGTAGCGCATAATAGATTGTTTGACTAATTTTTTGTGGGGATGAAGCACATCTCTCTCTATATATATATATATATCACATATTTATAATTTTCTTCAATTTTTATGCAATTTTACATTTTTATAAATATTTACTATAATTATATTATTTTATGAAATATTAAAATTAAATATCTATGGGGCTTACGTTCCATGCCTCGGGGCTTACGACTCGCTGAGGCATATGTAAAACGCATCGCCTTAGGCCCACACCTTTTAAACATTGGCGCATATATAGCCCCTTTTGTCCATTATTTCTCCATCTGAACTCACCTCTGGATAATTTAATCTGAATATGATCATCAAGTAAAAAAACGTATACGAAGTGTAATATGGCCAATCTTTTGGCTAGTGGGTCCATCTCATATAGGCATAACCCTATTTGGAAGAAGAGTTTGACTGACAATATTTTTACTTGGAGCCAAAGTATCATTGTGTGGTAGAGATTGATTGATCAATTTTCTTTTTCTTTTTATTAGTCTTTGGAGCTCAAGTTTCGGTCCTATGGAGAGTCATCTCTCATTTCTCAAACACACATTCAGATATTTCTACTAGCTTTTGTCTTCATATTCATTATAGAGTATTTTGTAAGAGAGTGAGTGTTGGAAAACACTTGTGTGAACCCTTTATTTGGAGAAATATTGTGAGATTATTCTCTTGGGGTATTCGGGACTAATTAGAGTATTTACTTTAATTTTATACTCCTGTTGGTATTGTGAAATTGCTCTTTTTCGCTTGTGAACGTAGGTCACCTTGACTGAACCACATTAAATTTGAGCCTTCATTATCTGCTTTAATTATCAACGCGTATTGTCTTGGTTATTTTTATTATAACGTTATTTGTCTAAATTATGCACTACCCGAGTTACCGATCTAACAAATTGGTATCAGAGCCGGATCTAACCAGGTTTGGTCAGTAGTCAATATGACTCTAACAAAGACTTATGTTGAGAAATTTGATCGAAGTGCAAACTTCATAATGTTGCATTTAAATATGGAAGCTATCCTAATTCACGGTGACTTAGATTTGGCACTGTAAGGAAAGGAAAAGAAGCCAGATAAAATGACAGACAAGAAGTTTGCTGTCATTGACAAAAAGGCAAAAACATGAATCATTTTAAAGCTTTCAAATGAGGTTTTGTGTGAAGTTGCGATGGAAAGCTCAGCCAAAGTCATATGGGAAAAGCTGAAAACCATGTACATGAAAAGAACAATAGAAAACATGCTTTACCTAATGCAAACACTCTACACTTTTCGTATGGTTGAAGATACCTCTATACCTACACATCTTGATACTTTTGATTCTCTTCTCATGGATTTAAGCAACATACATGCTGAAATAAAAAATAAGGATCAAATGTGTTATTGCTTGTTTCCTTATCCCAGTCGTTTAAACATATCTATCTATACTATATTAAAAGTGGAGACCCAAAGTTAAAAACTTAAATTACTAAATTTCCCATTTAGTTAACCTAACTAATACCCTAATTGATTTATATAAAAAAGACCTAAAAATACAAAGAGACTTTGTGTGACGACCTAGCTGGTCGTTTTGAGAGTCATAGCCCCGATCCCCTATTAACTACTTCCCCCGTATCTATTTCTGCTATTGTGACTTGCCGGGAGGTTTTGTTTTGGTTTTTGGAGTGTTACCGGACACTTAGTCCCTAAAAGGGAGCTTAAGCCTTAGGATTTGGACCGTAGTCTGAACTTTGTGAAGATGACTTCGGAAAGGAGTTCCATTGGTTATGTTAGTCCCGTTAGGTGATTTTGGACTTAGGGGAATGTCCAGATTGTGTTTTGGAGGTCTGTATCTCATTTAGGCTTGAAATGGAGAAAGTCAAAGTTTTGGAGATTTTGACCGATAGTGGAATTTTTGATATCAGGGTCGAATTCCGATTCCGAAAGTTGGAGTAGGTCTGTAGGGTTGAATATGACTTGTGTGCAAACTTTGGGGTCAATCAGACATGGTTTGATAGGTCTTCGACATATGTTGTCTAAATCAAAGCTTTATGTCATTTTTCATCATTTGGACTTGAGAGCTCGGAATTAGGCGATTTTTCGAGGGATTTTCAGAGAGAGCTTTGGGGTAATGATTCCTAACTCATTATTGGTTATATTCCATTAATCTATAGTTGTTTTCTTCATTATATTTTGTCTTCGCAGTTGCGAAGAAAGCTTCGCAAATGCGAACTCTGAATGACCGCAAATGCGACATAAACGTTGCAAACTTTGGCCAAACATTTCCAATTCCTTTAGCCTTTAACTATCAAATTTTGACAAAGTCCAATATTTCAGGCTAGAGACTTCCGAATTTGATTTCGGGCGTACGCCCAAGTCCCAAATCACGATACGGACCCACCGGGACCGCCAAAACACGAACCCGGGTCCGTTTACTAAAAATGTTGATCGAAGTCAACTCAACTGAAGTTTTGTGGCAAATTTTTTTATTTTTATCATTTTTTAACATAAAAGCTTTTTCGAAAAGACGCCTGGACTGCGCACGCAAACCGAGAAAGGCTAAATCATAATTTTTAAGGGTTCGAATCACAGAATTAGGTTTCAAAACACGAGATGTCTTATCGGGTCATCACATTTTCCACCTCTAAAATAATTGTTCGTCCTCGAACGGACATAGAAAAATAACTGAACTGGTGAATAGGTGGGGATATCTACTCCGCATGTCCGACTTGGACTCCCAAGTAGCTGCCTTGACGGGCTGACCTGTCCACTGCACTCGGATAGAAAGATAACTCTTCGACCTCAACTAACGAATCTGCCGGGCTAGAATAGCTACCGGCTCCTCCTCTTAAGTCAAATCCTTGTCCAACTGGACAAAGCTAAAATCTAACACATGGGACAGATCACTATGATACTTCCAGAGCATGGACACATGGAACACTAGATGAACTGCTGATAACCCCGGAGGCAAAGCAAGCCTAGAATCCACTTCTCCCACTCTCTCGTGAATCTCAAAATGTCGGATATACCTATAGCTCAGCTTTCCCTTCAACCCAAACCTCATGAAACCCTTCATGGGTGATACCTAGAGCAACACTCTCTCCCCGACCATGAATGCAACATAACAAACTCCACGGTCGGCATAACTCTTCTACCTAGATTGAGCTGTGTGAAGTTGATCCTGAATAATCTCATGACACCCTTCATGGGTGGTACCTAGATTTGTACCCAACAACCGAGCCTCTCCCAGCTCGAGCCACCCAACTGGTGACCGGCACCGCCTACCATATAATGCCTCATAGGGAGACATTTGGATGCTAGACTGGTAGCTGTTGTTGTAGGCGAACTCTGCAAGGGGAAAGAACTGATCCCACGATCCTCTGAAGTCTATAACACATGTGCAGAGTATATCCTCCAAGATCTGAATAGTTCGCTCGGACTGTCCTTCCGTTTGAGGACGAAACACTACGTTCAACTCAACCCGTGTGCCCAACTCATGTTGTACTGCCCTCCAGAAGTGCGAAGTGAACTGTGTACCTCGATCAGAAATGATAGAGAAGGGCACTCCGTGAAGATGGACGATCTCGCGGATATAAATCTCTACCAAACGCTCCGAAGAATAGGTAACTGCCAAAGGAATGAAATGCGTTGACTTAGTCAGCCTGTCCATAATGACCCAAACTTCCTCTGAGTCCGTGGGAGTCCAACAACGAAGTCCATAATGATACGCTCCCACTTCCACTCAGTAATCTCTATCTTCTGAAGAAAATTACCGGGTCTCTGATGCTCGTACTTCACTTGCTGACAATTTAGGCACTGAGATACATAAGCAACTATATCCTTCTTCATCCACATCCACCAATAATGATGCCGCAAGTCCTGATAGATCTTTGCGGCGCCCGGATAAATTGAATACCGGGAACTATGGGCCTTCTCAAGAATCAACTCACGAAGTCCATCCACAGTAGGCACACAAACACGACCCTGCATCCTCAAGACTCCGTCATCTCCAACAATAACCTGCTTGGCACCATCGTGCCGCACTATGTCCCTAAGGACCAACAAATGAGGGTCGTCATACTAGCGATCTATGATACGCTCAAACAAAGAAGACCGAGTGACCGTGCAAGCTAGAACATGTCTGGGCTCTGAAATATCCAACCTCACAAACTAGTTGGCCAAAGTTTTAACATCTGATGCTAGCGGCCTCTCACCAACTGGAATGAACGCAAGGCTGCCCATACTCGTTGCCTTCCTACTCAATGCGACGTCCACCACATTGCCCTTCCCGGGATGGTACAAGATGGTGATATCATAGTCTTTCAATAGCTCCAACCATCTTCTCTGCCTCAAATTCAGATCTTTTTTCTTGAAAAAATACTGAAGGCTCCGATGATCCGTGAAAACCTCACACGACACGCCATAAAGATAGTGCCTCCAAATCTTCAACGCATGAACAACGGTTGCCAACTCTAAATCATGGACAGAGGAATTCTTCTCATGAACCTTAAACTGCCGTGAGCATATGCAATCACCCTGCCCTCCTGCATCAATACTGCACCGAGTCCAACACGGGAAGTATCACAATATACCATGTAAGATCCTAAACCTGTGGCCAACACCAACACCGGCGCGGTAGTCAAAGCTGTCTTGAGCTTCTGAAAGCTCCCCTCACACTCGTCTGACCATCTGAATGGGGCACCCTTCTGGGTCAACTTGGTCAACGGGGATGCTATAGATGAAAACCCCTCAACAAATCGATGGTAATAACCCGCCAAACCCAAGAAACGCCTGATCTCCTTGGCTGAAATGGGTGTAGGTCAGTTCCGAACTGCCTAAATCTTCTTAGGATCTACCTGAATGCCCTTTGCTAATACGACGTGCCCCAAGAAAGCGACTGAATCCAACCAAAACTCGCACTTCGAAACTTGGCATATAACTGGCTATCTCTCAAAGTCTATAGCACAACTCTAAGATGTTGCTCATGCTCCTCTCGACTGCGGGAGTAGATCAAGATATCGTCAATAAACACAATCACAAAGAAGTCCAAATAAGGCTTGACCACTCGGTTCATAAAATCCATGAATCCTGCTGGGGCGTTTGTCAACCCAAAAGACATCACTAGAAACTCATAATACCCGTACCGAGTCCGAAAAGCTGTCTTAGGGACATGTGATGCCTTAATCCTGAAGTGATAGTAGCCAGACCTCAAATCAATATTCGAAAACACCTTGGCACCCTGAAGCTAATCAAATAAGTCATCAATCCTCGGCTGTTCTTGATAGTGACAGTGTTCAACTGCTGGTAATCTATGCACATCTTCATCGATCCATTCTTCTTCTTCACAAACAAAACCGGTGCACCCCAGGGCGAGACACTAGGTCTAATTAAACCCTTATCAAGCAAATCCTGCAACTGTTCCTTCAAATGTTTCAACTCTGGCGGGGCCATATGGTATGGCGAAATGGAAATGGGCTGAGTGCCTAGAGCCAAATCAATACAGAAATCAATATCCTATCGGGTGGCATTCTCGGCAGGTCTGCAGGAAATACCTATGAAAACTCACGAACAACTGGCACAAAATCCATGGAAGGAACCTCTGCACTAGAATCACGAACATAATCCAAATAAGATAAACACCCCTTCTCGATCATACGTCGAGCCTTCATATAAGAGATAACCCTGTTGTAAGAATGGCCAGGAGTCCCTCTCTACTCTAATCAAGGCAACCCCGGCAAGGCTAAGGTCACCATCTTGGCGTGACAATCCAATATAGCGTGATAAGGTGACAACTAATCCATACCCAGTATAACATAAAAATCAACCATATCGAGAAGTAGAAGATCTACACTAGTCTCAATACTCCCAATAGTGACCATAAATGAATGATAAACATGATCTACAACAATAGCATCCCCCATAGGTGTGGACACATATACAAGGGCACTCAAAGAATCACGAGGCACAACCAAATATGAAGCAAAATAAGATGACACATAGGGGTAAGTAGACCCCATATCAAATAGAACTGAAGCATCTCTACTGCAAACTGAAATAATACCTGTAATAACGGCGTAAGATGATTCAGCCTCAGGCCTGGCTGGAAAAGCATAGCATTGGGGCTGGGCCCCACCACTATGAATTACATCTCTAGGACAGCCCCTAGCTGGCTGGCCTCCACCTCTAATGGTCGGACCACCACCTCTAACTGCCTGACCCCTACCTCTAGCTAGCTGAGTGGGCGGTGCAGCACTCGGTGCCGGGACCAATGCATGAGACACCTAATTCTTAGAACTACTCGATGCACTAGGGAAAAATCTAGTAATGTGCCTCGGATCACCACAAGTATAACAAGTCCTCGGGTGCTGTGACTAGTGCCGTGAAACTGACCTTGTCAACCTGAGTAACCACCCTGACAACTTCGGAGCGGAGCTGCACTTATAGGAGCTGGTGGTGCACTGTAGGCTAGCTGATCAGAATAAGGCATATGAGGACCACGACCACCTGGAGCACCGTGGGATGCCTGGAGTGCTGAATGAAACGACCTGGGATGATGGACCCTACCAAAAGTACCCCTGCCTTCAGATGAGAAACCGCTGAACCCACAGGAATGACAAGGTCTCTTGTTAGACCCCTGACCTCCCTGATCAAGAACCACCTCGATTCGCTTAACGACATTGGCCACCTCCTGAAAAGAAATCTCACTCCCAGTCTCTTTAGCCATCTGCAATGTGATAGGCTGAGCAAGTCCCTTAATAAACCTCCTCACCATCTCTCTCTCGGTAGGAAGTATAAGAAGAGCATGACGGGCTAAATCCACAAAACGGGTCTCATACTGAGTAACAGTCATACTTCCCTGCTGAAGAAGCTCGATCTGACGACGATGCTCCTCTCTCAATGTAATATGGAGAAACTTCTCCAGGAAGAGCTGAGAAAATTGTTCCCAAGTAAGAGCAGGCGACTCCGCTGGTTTGGTCAACAAATAATCTCTCTACCATTGTTTGACGGAACCAGTCGTCTGAAATGCAGCAAAGTCGACCCCATTGGTATCCACTATACTCATGTTTCGTAGAACCTCATGAAAACTGTCAAGATTCTCCTGAGGGTCCTCTGAAGATGAACCACTGAAGTGAATTGGAAAGAGCTTGGTGAACTTGTCCAATCTCCACAAAGCCTCAGAAGACATAGTTGGCCCCTCACCGGCCTGTGCCGCAAAAACCGGCTGAACTACTCTAACTGTCTGAGCTGCTGGGGTCTGATACTGGGGAGCCATCTGCTCCGGAGTGTGAGTAGCAGGAGTCTGTGCTCCTCCTCCAACCTGAGAATCGGCTGGTGCCATGGGAAATGCGCCAGTCTAGGCCACACTCTCCATAAGTCCTACCAAACGGACCAAAGCGTCCTGAAGCACTGGGGTGGAAACGCCCCCTCCGGAACGTGAGCTGGCCTGGCAGGAACAATCTGGACTGGAGTGTCCTCCTCAAACTCTACCTGAGGCTTCACTGTTAGGGATGCTGTTGGGGCTCTAGGATGAGCCTTGCCCCTACCTCGGCCTTGACCTCGACCTCTGCCCATCGTAGGAGCTACCACTGGAGGCTCTGGCTGCTGCTCAGCTGAAGAAGCGGTACGTGTTCTCTCCATCTGCCAGAGAATAAGAGTAGAAGAGTTCAATCAGTGTTGAGAAAACAAAATCGCATGACAGAGAAGAATATAAGTGAAATTTGTTCCTAAACTTCATAGTCTCTTGAAGATAAGTACATACGTCTCCGTACCGATCTCCCAGACTCTACTAAGCTCGCTCGTGATTTGTGAGACCTAGGCAACCTAGTGCTCTTATACCAACTTGTCACGACCCGAAATCCCCACCGTCGGTACCGTGATGGCGCCTAACATCCCACTTGCTAGGCAAGACAACATTAAAATATTATGAAGTCAATTCTTATACATTAATGTAATTAATAGTAAATAATCTATAATGAGTGCGGAATATTATAACAACTTCATCATTTACCACTACCCTGATTTGGTGTCACAGCTCACGAGCATTCTAGAATTTACTGCAAGTAATAGTCTGCAAGAAGTACAATTGTTTGAATGAAAGAAACAGTAAAACAGAAAAGATAGACGAGGACTTAAAGGGCTGTGAACGCCGACAAATCTACCTTGAGTCTCCAGATAGCGGGTCCAATAGCTAAACTCTCGATCAACCAGAGCCGGTACCAAAATCTGCACATTAAGTGCAGAGTGTAGTATCAGTACAACCGACCCCATGTACTGGTATGTGTCGAGCCTAACCTCGACGAAATAGTGACGAGGCTAATACAAGACACCTATAATCAAATCTGTACAATATAACAATGTATATATAAATAACAGTAAAGAACTAAACAAATAATATCGGGAGGGGGAAACATGTTGTGGGGAAATACGAGGTGAAGAACTATAGCAGGACGATGACTTGAGCAGTAGATACACTATGAACCAATAAGAACCAATGAACATAACAAAGGAAAAGTGCACGACATCACCCTTCGTGCTTTTACTCTCATTCTCATCATGAAATTTATAGAAACGACACGACATCACCCTTCGTGCATTAACTCTCATAACATTGCACGTCATCACCCTTCGTGCATTACACTCACAATATGGTACGACATCACCCTTCGTGCATTAACACTCTCAACCTCACATAAAGTCAATGAAACGACATGACATCACCCTTCGTGTATTAACATTGTCCCTCACCAAATCAATGAACAATGACAACAGGGAGATAGAAACAACAGATCAAATCTTACTTCAACATTTGGTTCCAAAATACCAACCTCAACTTGAATCAACACTCAATCATTACCAAAGTTCATAAACATGATAAGAATGATCAACATCACAATTAACTAGTCTAAGCATGGATAATATGTCCAAGGAAAGCAATAATTACAAGAATAAGACCCACCCGCATGCTATAACCCGACCACAATGCATAGGTACTCGTGTCCTTACCTATATGTAGTACTCATCATGTAAACACGTAGCAAATAGGCAAATAACTCCTAATCCCTCAAGTCAAGGTTAACCACGGCATTTACCGCGCTTCAACAGCCAAACTCAAAGCTCAACCACCGCTTTTCTTTTCACACAAGCCTCTGAACCGATAGAATCTAGAAATTTCCAACCAAACAATTCAAATAAAGCCTTAGGAACTACCCACGATTGCGAAGAATTTAATTTAGGCCCTTTTTGGAAAAGTCAACAAAAGTTAACACCCTAGCGCGCTTGGTCCAAACCCGAAATTCGGACCAAAATTTAATTACCCATTCATCCCTGAGCCCGGTTATGTAATTTATTTCGGAATCCGACCTCAATTTGAGCTCTAAATTTCCAATTTACCAAATTCTTAGTTTCTATCCAAAAACCCTCAATTCCACCATGTATACTTTAGATTTTAGGTTAAATCTTAGAAAAAAGTGGTGGAAGAGTGAAAGAAACTAGTTTAGAATCACTTACCAATGATTTGGGGAATAAAAAGTCTTGAAAAAATCGCCTCAAAGGTTTTAGGTTTTGAAAATTTGAGAAATGAACTAAAGATCCCGTCTAAGTCCTAATTCATCAGTCGCAGATATCGCATTTGCGACCTAGGCTTCGCAAATGCGAAGTCCTTCACACCTCTGCTATCTTCGGAATTGCAAAGAATGGTTCGCAAATGCGCACTCTGAATGACCGCAAATGCGACACCATAGTCGCAAATGCAAAGGATGCCTTCCCCAGACACATTTCGCAAATGCGAAGGATTTTTCGCAAATGCGAAACCTGTGTGGCCCAGCTTCTCTTCGCATTTGCGATGAGAAGCTCGCAAATGTTAACCCCTCAGAGGTCGCAAATGCGATGCCTGATCTTGTAAATGCGAGATCAAAGGCCTGCAACAAGATCAATTACACCAGCAGTTTCACCAAGTCCAAATTCACTCTAAAGCCTATCCGAAACTCACCCGAGCACTCGGGGCTCTTAACCAAAAGTGCACACTAGTCTAAAAATTTCATACGAACGTTCTCGCACGATCAAATCGCTAAAATAAGACATTGAACTACGAATTGAACACCAAATCAAATGTGATTTTCAAAAAAGCTTTGAAATTTCTATTTTCACATCCGGACGTCCGAATCACGTCAAACCAACTCCGTTTCTCACCAAATTTCACAGACAAGTCATAAATGTGGTATTAGATTTATACCGGGTTCTGGAACCAAAATACGGACCCGTTATCCAATAATTCAAACTTTGGTCAAACATTTCCAATTCCTTTAGCCTTTAACTATCAAATTTCGACAAGGTACGATATTTCGGGCTAGGGACTTTCGAATTCGATTCCGGGTATACGCCCAAGTCCCAAATCATGATACGGACCCATCGGGACCGCCAAAATACGAATTCGGGTCCGTTTACCAAAAATGTTGACCGAATTCAATTCAAATGAAGTTTTTAGGAAAAATTTCTTATTTTTATCAATTTTTAACATAAAAGCTTTTTCGGAAAGATGCCCTGACGTAAATCGAGAAAGGCTAAATCATGATTTTTAAGGTTTTGAACCACAGAATTAGGTTTCAAAATAGAAGAGATGACCTATCGAGTCATCACAGGTCGGTAGATATATATATTTTCTATTTTATCATTGGACAAGTCATGAGTTTGTAAAGTCAATACCATCAACTGGAAAGGGCTATTGGCAAAAAAAGAAAAAAAAAAAAAAAACTCGAAAGGGCTTAACAAGTAAGATTGAATAATATGCTTTGATTAAACATTTCTCTAATATATGCTCTGGTTGAAGTATTTGGAGAACACTACAAAATTGGCGCAAATGTTATAAGGTAACTGTCGACTTTAAGGGTGTGGATTCTTAATAAAATTGGTAGCCAGAAGAACTTCGGGTTGAATAAATATATTTTACATATATAATTAAACAAGTCGTGTGTTCTTGTATAAAGTCAATATCAGTAACTTAAAAAGGCCTTTATATACCTAAAGAGTTATTGAATTTAGACGCAGTCCCGTTTGGTCATATATTTTAGCTTTATTTTTTCAAAAAAATAAAAAAAATTAAAAACAGTGTTTGCTCATGTAACACGATCAGTTTTTGAAAAAAAAAAGTTCTTAAAAATTAGTTTAGGGCATTTTTTGGGTAAATTGTTTTCTTCCACTCATAAAACTTCAACTTTTTTTCCGAATAAAATGCATGTCTAAATACAACTTTAACTTTCACATTCAAAAAAATAAAATAAAATATAAGTTTCAACCAAATCTATGTTCAAACGCTAGATTAGATTTAAAAGGTGGCCTAAATCTAAAATTGAAAATGAATTGAACACAACTCAACATTCTGAGTAATGATTAAAATTACTTCATTTTTTTTTTTCCAAAAAAAACAAGTTGATCTGCAAAAAATATTTCAAGCTTAATGTGACTTTAATAAATTGTTGTGGTTTTCTTCTGTAGCTTCCCTTTCTTCATAGATCCCATCTCAATTTGGAGAAGACGTTTTCTCCGCAGTGTTTCCTACTCTCTCACTATCGTCAACAGATCTTCTGTATATCAAGTAATATGATAAAATGTAAACTACCACTAATATAAAACCTTAGTAAAGTGTCAGAAAATTTACCATATAAATGAAACATGAGATTAATTAAGAACAATAGAAACTCATAGTTAAACAACCAAGAAATTATCGTTGTCAGTTTAAAGTACAATCTAAAATATTTTTGCAGAAAGTTGATGAAATCATTCCGCGTTCAATTACCTTAAATTGTAAAGTATATTCTTTTTGAGGGAAATATTTTACTATAATATTACTGAAAATTACATATATCATACATAAATAATTCTCGCCTCTATCATGTACTATACATTACATATTTCATCTAGCTTTACGGGCATCCAAACTGGAATATTGATGATTTAGAGAACTAAAATATATTTATAAAGTATCTTCTTAAAGAAATTAATACATTTCATATGAAAAAAGATTTTATAGTATTACAAAATAGACTTACATTTTTACTATCTTGGAGGTGGAAGAAGTCGTAACATCCTTTT
Source organism: Nicotiana knightiana (assembly GCA_005239525.1). Taxonomy (NCBI): domain Eukaryota; kingdom Viridiplantae; phylum Streptophyta; class Magnoliopsida; order Solanales; family Solanaceae; genus Nicotiana; species Nicotiana knightiana. The sequence continues at coordinate 77,024 of ML433092.1, forward strand.
TCCCTTTGACTTTTCGATTGTCTCTCTGTTTTCTCTTACAACCAATATTCTCTTTGTTAGTTTTGATACTTGAATCTTCTTTGGTCGAGCGAATACTCATATTTGGATTTTCCCCAATTGGAAAATTCCAATTATATTCATCTTCAACTGGTGAGAGCCTATTAGTACACTGTAGAGTACAAGAAAACTCGATGAGATAAATAATTAGTTTAATAATTTCTTATTTTGTCAAATTTTTTAGGTAAGAAAAAAAAAAGCAAATATTTTCTAAAACATATCATGTACAAAGCTCAAAAATAGACGTAATCAGTGAATCACCTTGTAAAGGTTGGTCATGGAACGAAATTTTATACTCCTTGGAATTTCTTGCTTCATATAGTATTTTTTATCTTTTTCATCTCTGGTCAAAAGTTTTGATCCACTATTAACGCTACGGTCAGGATTATCGGGGAGTCTATTTTCACCGGTGACTCTGTTAACCTCAAACTCACCTGAAAATCAAGCATAACCGGATAAATGAGAATGATACACAAATATCCACCTTGTGCTTTGGTCCAAGGTTTCAAAAAATTAAAGTAAGTCAATTGTGAAATATAAAATTCTTTAAGTACCGTTGATGTCTTTTTGTTGTTGTTGTTTGTCAACTAGTTCTTCCTCGATAGAATCATGTTGGTCCTTTCTTGTTTTGCTTCCGTTGTGTTCTTCAAGTCTCTTATTTTGTATCGCCTGTAAATTCTCTTTGCTTTTTAATAAATGACTGGAGATAGAAAGTATACTACATAAGGCAAAGAGGTAAAAAGTAGGACCAAAATAAATTCTAAACCAAGATAAATCATATATATATATATATATATATATATATATA
>ML433093.1:556-13384 GCA_005239525.1 Nicotiana knightiana
CCTTGTATTTGTTCAGAAAACTATTATCAAATAAAAACAGTTACGAAAAAGAAAACATTTCCCTCGTACTTATTAGAAAACTGTTTCCAACGAAAACAGTTGCGGGTAAAAACCCCAATCTTTATAAAAACTGTTACTAGTAAAAAATAGTTGTTCGCTTGTATTAATATCGAAAAACTATTACCTACGAAAAACAGTTACGAAATACAAGAGTATGTCAAATCTGTTAAACAAAAACAGTTACAACATGAGTTTTAGACGATAATCAAACACATGTAAAATTTCATGGAAGTTCAAACAAAAAACTTTCCGTGGAAACATTCTTAAACATGTGTAAAATTCCTATCACTCTATTGCATTATCATGAAGTTGAGACGTCTTCTTCATGTCAATTATAAAGGGCCCTCTTCCATAAATTATGCCTATTACAAAAAGGCACACATTTAATATGACGTCTATTACAGAAAGGTACGAGTAGTCTAAAGCATTCTACATGCAAAACTCAGAGGTAAAACTAAAACCTCGAAAAATCAAGCATGCAAAAGACTTAAAGAGTGAAACAGAAACTCAACAAAAGTCGTACTAACATTAATATATTAAAACGGCTAAAACTAAGTATTAACTTACACTTATCCGTATAAAATTTTTATATACATTGTGGTGCCCCTAAGTTGTCATTTGGGGACTTTAAAGAAATCAAAATTTACCCCCGATGGGACTAGGGGTAACCACCAATTGATACAAAGAGAAAAAAATAAAAAAGGGGATGAACCAACTAAATTTCTTCAATAGAGGGGTTGACTTCACTGGCAGAAGGAGCGGGAGCAACTAGGGATGAAGAGGCATGAGCGGCTGGAATCTCACCATCAGGTGAAGAAAGGTTATGACCTTGTTGAGCCTTCTCCATGGCTTCCTTAGTTTTGGCTATTTCAGCACTAAGGTCNCAGAGTTTGAGCTTTGTCTAAAGCCTTACGAAGGTCCTTTTGAGCACGAGTGAGTGATTGCATGAGCTCGCCTGAGTATTCCTCCTTCTTCCCCAACAAGTTTTTTAAGTCTCTAATCTCCTCTGAGGCACGGGACAGCTGCTCAGCAAACGAAGACTCCAGAACACTCTTGTCTTTATCAGCCTGACTGGAAGAAGCCTTCTATATTGCCAGTTCTGCTGCCATGAGTCTCATCTGCCGCTTCAAGGTACTCCTTTCCTCTTCTAAAGCATCCATGTCAATCCTTAGGCTATCATACTGTGCTTTCCAATTATCAGCATCGGCCTGCAACTCTTTTGTATCCTGGTCCGTGTTTGAAATCCTCTTCATAAGCTCCATGCCTATAAGTTTAATCTACAAGAAATAAACCATTCAGATACGGTAAATTTCATATACGAAAATGAAAGAGGATAACTTGCATCATACCTACAAAGAAGTATGCACGACCTCATTGTCCCATGTAAGAGCACCGTGGCTGGCTAGCTTGGCTTTCTCAGAGGGACCTATCAAAGTCTTGAGCCACACTTTGGGCTCACCCATTTTCTTGAAAAGATTCCCCTCAGCTGGAACCTCTATTACCACCTGCCACATGTCTCTGCTGGAAGACCCTACTTCCCTAACGGAAGGCATGGAAGAATGCAGATATGAAACAACAACAGGCACGGAGGGTTGAGGAGCTGGAGAAGCCATAGGCAAAGCAGCAGGCACAGAGGGTTGAAGAGTCGAGGAAATTATGGGCAAAGCAATAGCATAAGCCAAAATAGCCAAAGGAACAGACGAGACAGCTTCTCTCAAAGAAGCAGTAAAGACAGCAGCCAAAGGGACATCGTTATGAGCAAGATCAACACCCTCATGAATAAGGGAATGTGCAACATCATCAAGGACAGAGGGCTCAATCACAGACACGGAAGGCAAGGTCAAGGGTGTAAGCTCATCATCTCAAACCACTCGCCTTCTCCGTGGCCTGTGTACTAAAGCACCTTCTTCTTCTTCTTCTTCTACGGAACGAGACTCACTGATTTTCCTCTCCGAGGAAGATTAACTGACAATAATTTCTTGGCCCTGAGCTAAAGACATCTTTGGAATAGATGAGGCAGACACCCCACGATCAGAGAACCCTATTAAAACGGAAAACGTTAAACGACAAAGAAAGAAGAGACTCGAGTAAGGAAAGAAGCAAGAACAAGAGCTTCACTTACCGTGGGTCTTTACATGCCAACCATACCTCCTAGCGAGGTACTTCCAAGATCTCTCTTTAAAGGAGGAACGGACAATAATTTTTCTACCCAATCACGAATACCGGAGACATTCTCAACAGTATTCATGATTGCTGAGAGAATAAGAAACAGATACGGTGTTAATAAAATATCTCAAGTCAAAACGAGGAAAAGTAAATAAATGTGAGCTAAAGCATACTCACGTGCGCGATTCCACTTCTCAGGGAAGGGAAGATTTTCTTCACCCACTAAACCAACAGTGGGTACAACAACATATCGGAGGTACCAACCCCTATCCTTGTCGTCTCCAGGGGTTAGCAACACTCTTTTGCTTTTAGCAGTCAGAGTAAAAACTCCTTCACGAAATAAGGTATGAGAGTAGAGAGGAATAATATGGTTGAAAGTAAAAGGAACCGAGACTAAAGAAGCCAAACTCCTAAGACATGCGACAACTCCCCACACAAGCGGACCAACTTGTACTAAGAAGATATTGAAAAAATGACAGAATTCAATTATGACTGGGTCAATGGGGGGGTCTAAACCCTAGAGTGAAAGGGTACGTATAAACAAAAGAATATCCCTTCTTGTAAGAGGTAATTCTTTGATTACTATTCGGAATATAGAAAGGGAAATCAGGCCTCCAAAAGCACTCCCTACGAACAAGGGAAATCTAACCCTCAGTTATAAGGGTTGAATACCTTTCGAAACTTTCAAGAGAAGAAGATTGGTCTACAAGAACTTGACTATCCCTAGCAAAAAGAAACTCAGCAGGGACAATTTCATCAACTCCAGGTTCACGAAGACGGTCACCTCTACCTCTCGACAAAGATCGAGAAACCCTAAACCTTGGAGAAACTAGAGATCTAGTGAAAGGAGAAAGAACTATCTGAGAAGAAGAGGAGCCCTTCGAAGGAGTGGATCCTAAACTTCTAAGTCTACCACCCCTCCAACTCCTAGTCGGAGCAGAAGATGGCATTAAGTTTGCAATATTTATTACTCCCTGAGGTTGGTTTGAAGAAGACTTGTTTACAAAGGCAAGAAGAAAGTTCTTTATAGAAGACAAAGTTAGAAAAGTGTTTCGTGGAAGCAAAGAAAAGAAGAAAAGTATTTATACTTGAAAACAACTGTCAAGCATGGGAAAAAAGAAAAATAATGATGAAAAGTCATAATTGAAGATGTCACTTCGGGACAAGCACAACCGCAAAAAGCCCTAAAGGTGCCGAGTAATGCAGAACCAATCCGAAAAGGACACGTGGTATGGGCATTAAATAGAAGTGACAAACGACGCCTATGGATCAGAGAAGGATACAATTATTCGAGGAAAAGCGGTGGCAAAATATTCCCGCCATAAATGAATATCCACTTACCAAATATTAATCGTTAAATATATGGTAAGTGGGGGGACTATCTGTATTGGTAAAAAGAGTTTCACACGTAAGCTAGCTTTTGACAACTCAGCCCGTCACATGGACATAGGAAAACGCGCCAGCTGGATGTGATTCTTTGAAGAGGTACGGAACAAAGAGGCACGATTCAGTAAACCCTCGAGCTTATCAGCCACGAGAAACTCAACCTGATCAAAACAGAGATGCACGGTCAGAATGAATCTAGACAAAGCTCCGGGCAGATTCAAAGACCCACAATTGATTACTCGAACATTATGTAACCTTATCCCAATTATCGTTATCCTTTGTAATGCCTCATTAATGTCATAATTAGTCATTAATGAGCAACCATAGCAAGAGTTGTACGCTATAGGAATCTCCTATATAAGGGAGGGGAATACAGCTTGTAAAGACATCTGATTCTCGAATACAATTGACTTCACTTTTCTATATTTTTGCAATATTGTCTGTTATTCATTTTTCTCTATTTCCTTAATTATCAGATATTGCACATAGTCCAAATGTGAACTTATGCATTAATTGGTCAGCCTATTGAGTTATTTTCATTAGCCATTTTCCTTTGTCTGAAAATGTTCCCTTTGTAGACTCAAATTTGGGTTCTTCATGTCAGAATTTCCGGTGCCAACATTTATCTGAATGGTGGATGAGGTTAATTAGTAGTATTACTTAGTGACCAACTTAAATTGGATTCTCTGGAGGATAATTTTAATATAAGTCATGAAAATATTATTCAACAACTTAGGGTCGATAACATTCAGACACAATTTAATTTGAATTCTTTGGTAGATTTCTCGATATCTTTTAAAATCGACTAAGACAGAAGAATAAAGTATGATGGTTTACTTTTATATTTTCTTACATATATATAATAAAGAGAATATGTGTTTCCTTTTATCTTATGCTTAGCGAGATTAGGTTGATCCCTTACTTCACTTTTGTTTCTTAAAGTTTTGTTTAGTAGCTTTTCAATATTTTTTTAAAAAACTAGCCAACACTAGGGCACAATCATGTCACAAAAGGTCAAGAAGGAAAAAGGCACATCATCTTTGACGTCACGATACGATATCCTATAGAAAGTCTCATACCAAGGTAACATAAATGATAAAAATGTAATTTTATTCTCTTTCATATACCTTTTTCTACAAATTATTTCCACCGTTGCCAACTTGATAACCTATGAGATCATTTGGTTTGAAGACAAGTTATGCTAAAATTAGTTATGCTGAGATTAATTAAGCTGAAATTATTTTGTATTGACTGTTCGTGTCACGACACGGAATTCTCACCTTCGGAAACGTGATGACACCTAACATTTCACTTGCTAGGAAAACCAACATCAGAGAACTGTTAAGCAAATTATTATTCAATTCTATAAATAAAATCAATTAAGCAAAAATAAAGTAAAACCGAGTGCGGAATAACATAAATGCCCATAATATTTATTACAATTCGGATCTGGGTCACAATTCATGAGCTTCTACGATTTTTTACAAACGGAGTCTGAAAGAAATACAAGTGTTTTGAACGAAATAAAACTGTAAAAATAAGAAAAAATAGAAGGGGACTTCAAGGTCTGCGGATGCCAGCAGATCTACCTTGAGTCTCCAATGAGAAAATCTGAGTTGTTATGCCTCTCGATCAGCTGGGACCAATGTCAAAATCTGCACAAGAAGTGCAGAGTGTAGTATGTGTACAACCGACCCCATTGACTCTGTAAGTGCCGAGCCTAACCTCGACGAAGTAGTGACGAGGCTAAGGCGGGTCACTCACACTACAACTTCTACGCAGTATGTAATAAAAACAGAAAAGTAAATACAGAACGAAATAAGGCAGTTGATTGAAAATAATAGCTAAAACTTCAGGAAATAATTCAGTGACGTTCAGAATTACCAATCCTTAAAGTTCAAAGAAAGTACCGTAAAATTAATACAACACAAGGAAATAGAAACACATAGGTTGTTGCGACGCGCAACCCGATTCCACTGTACATCACATAATCCTCTCTTATTTCCTCGTAACAACATTAACAACAATGAATTATATATATATATGTGTGTGTGTGTGTGTGTGTTGCGACGCGCAATCCGATCCCACCATATCACAATATTGATATCATAATTCAGCCTTATTTCACCAAAATAATCCACCCTTATTCCACCTGTTGCGGCGTGCAACGTGATCCTACTGTACAGTACGGATTCACCCTTATTCCACCATATCAATCCACCCTTATTTCACCTGTTGATGCGTGCAACCTGATCCCACCATATTAATACCAACAAGTACACAATGTGCACAATAAAATTTACAATTCAAATCATGGAAAACCTTTACGATCAATAAATACCAAATTGAACCAGTAGGAAACCTTGTACAACATGAGTATCTACATAAGTAATACAACATAGCGAGATCAGTCCGGAAATTTACAACTAGAAGGTGCAAATAAACCACTTAAGCAAATAACAGGAGATCATGAAACTATGAAAATATCTAACATCATTAACAGGAGAAGACATTGATTAACATGTAGCAGTTAAGCATGAAAACACATTTAGAACATATATCAATTAAGACAGGGAAAGAGATAATTAAAGAAAAGCAGGAAAACAGGAAAATAGGTAATTCGGCGGCGAATAAGCACTCATCACCTCGCATATATGCCGCTCACATGAAATTCACATAGCATATAGTCCGAGGGCTCATAATTCTCTCAAGTCAAGGTTAACCACGACACTTACCTCGCTCCAAAAGTCCACTCAAAGCTCAACCACAACTTTCCTTTTCAAACAAGCCTCCGAACCAATAGAATCTAGCAAATTACCAACAAAACGATTCAAATTAAGCCTTAGAAACTACTCACGGTTACAAAGGATTCATTTTAGGTCATTATTGAAAAAGTCAACAAAAGACAACTCCCGGACCCGCTTGATCCAAACCCAAAATTTGGACCAAAATTCGATTACCCATTCACCCTCGATCCCCGTTATGTAATTTGTTTTGGAATCCGACCTCATTTTGAGGTCTAAATCCCCATTTTACAAAAATCCCTAATTTTACCCAAACCCCCAATTTTCACCATGAAAGCACAAGAGCTTTGGTTTAGTCTTAGGAAATGCAATGAAAGATTGAAAGAAACTAGTTTAGAAACACTTACCAATAATATTGGGAAGAAGAGTGCTTGAGAAAATCACCTCTAGGGTTTTCTTGTTTTGAAAATTTGAAGAATGAGCAAAACCCCTTCTAACTCAAGTTTTACTCAGTTGCAGATATCGCAATTGTGATATCATGTTCGCAATTGCGAACATCAAAATTGCGAACTCCTGCCAAAATACAGTGATCGCAAATGCGATAAAACAACCGCAAATACGAACCCTGCTACCCTCGCAAATGTCGCCCTCCCTTCGCAAATGCGAATATCTTCAAACAGTGATGAGTCGCAAATGCGACTCTGCCTTCGCAAAAGCGAAATAGACAAGTTTTCAAATGCGAACTTTAGCCTCGCTAATGAGAGTACCCCATTCCATGCCCTGGCTCGCAAATGCGATGGCTCGCAAATGCGATGGCCTCTTCGCAAATGCGAGATTTTCAGCAGACACCATTAAGAAAAATGCTTCAGCTATGTTTTCTAAGTCCATTTCACTCTCTAGCCTATCCCAAACTCGCCCGAGCCAATCACGATACGGACCCACCGGGACCGTCAAAACAAGAATTCGTTTTCTCAAAACATTGACCGAATTCAACTCAAATGGATTTTAAGGTAAAATTTTCATATTTTCTCAATTTGTAACATAAAAGCTTTCCGAAAAATGCCCGGACTGCACATGCAAATCGAGAAAAGATAAAATGAGCTATTTAAGGCTTAATAAAGCAGAATTAAGTTCTAAAACATAAGATGATCTATCGGTTCATCACATTTTCCACCTCTAAAACAACCGTTCGTCCTCGAACGGACATAGAAAAGTACCCAAGCTGGTGAAAAGATAGGGATATCTATTTCGTATGTATGACTCGGACTCCCAAGTAGCTGCCTCGATGAGCTGACCTCTCCACTGCACTCGGACTGAATGATAACTCTTCGACCTCAACTGACAAACCTGTCGGGCTAGAATAGCCATCGGCTCCTCCTCGTAAGTCAAATCCTTGTCCAATTGGACAGAGCTGAAATCTAACACATGGGACGGATCACCATGATACTTCCGGAGCATGGACATATGGAACACCGGATGATTTGTTGATAAAGACGGTGGTGACGCAAGCCTGTAAGCCACCTCTCCCACTCTCTCGAGAATCTCAAAAGGCCCGATATACCTAGGTCTCAACTTGCCCTACTTTCTGGACTCCATCACACCCTTCATGGGTGATACCCAAAGCAACACTCCCTCTACGACCATGAATGCAACATCACGAACTCTATGGTCGGCATAAATCTTCTACCTGGACTGAGCTGTGTGAAGTCGATCCTGAATAATCTTGACCTTATCCAATGCATCTTGTATTAAATCTGTACCCAACAACTGAGCCTCCCCCAGCTCGAACCATCCAACTGGTAATCAGAACCACCTACCGTTGGGAGCCATCTGAATGCTCGACCGGTAGATGTTGGTGTAGGAAAAATCCTCCAGCGATAATAACTGATCCCTAGAACCTCCAAAGTCTATAACACAAGCACGGTGCATATCCTGAATAGTGCGCTCGTACTGTCTGCCCGTCTGAGGATGAAACGTTGTGCTCAACTCAACTTGTGTGCCCACCTCACATTGTACAGCTCTCTAAAAGTGCGAGGTGAACTATGTACCTCAATCAGAAATGATAGACACGAGCACACCCTGAAGAAGGATGATCTCGCGGATGTAGATCTCAGATAACCGCTCTGAAGAATAGGTAACTGCCACATGAATGAAATGCGCTGACTTGGTCAGCCTATCCATAATAACCCATACCGCGTCGAACTTTCTCTGAGTCCGCGGGAGTCCAACAACGAAATCCATAGTGATACGCTCCCACTTCCACTCAAGAATCTCTATCTTCTGAAGAAAACCACCAAGTCTCTGATGCTCATACTTTACCTGCTGACAATTTAAACATCGAGATACATAAGTAACTATATCCTTCTTCATCCTCCTCCACCAATAATGTTGCCGCAAGTCCTGGTACATCTTGGCGACACCCGGATGAATAGAATACCGAGAACTGTGGGGCTCCTCAAGAATCAACTCACGAAATGCATCCACATTAGGTACAGAAACACGACCCTGCATCCTCAAAATTCCATCTTCTCCGACAGTAACCTACTTGGCACCACTATGCCGCACTGTGTCCTAAAGGACAAGCAAATGAGGGTCGTCATATTGCCGCTCCCCCATGCACTCAAACAAGGAAGACTAAGCAACAGTACAAGCTAGAACGCGACTGGTCTCCGAAATATCCAACCTTACAAATTGATTGGCCAAAGTTTGAACATTTGATGCAAGCGGTCTCTCACCGACTGGAATGCACGCAAGGCTGCCCATACTCGTTGACTTTCTACTCAAGGCGTCGGCCACCACCTTGGCCTTCCCGGGATGATACAAGATGGTGATATCATAGTCATTCAATAGTTCCAACCACCTCCTCTGCCTCAAATTGGGATCATTTTACTTGAACAAATACTGAAGGCTCCGATGATCCGTGAAAACCTCACACGACACGCCGTAAAGATAGTGCCTCCAAATCGTTAGCGCATGAACAACGACTGCCAACTCTAAGTCATGGACATGGTGATTCTTCTCATGAACCTTCAACTGCCGCGACACATATGCAATCTGTCACGACCCAAAATCCATAAGTTCGTGATGGCGCCGGACATCATCATCGGGCAAGCCAATCATTAATTAATCGAAATAAATTCCTTTTTAACATTTATGAAAAAACATTTCCTTTCACTTTATTACATATTAACTAAATAAAATCTGCCAAGTAAAATAATAGTTTAAAATATTACACTTTAACAAATATATCCCAACACATCCCAAAACTCGGTCTCACAAGTACATGAGCAATTTCTAAGAATTTATACAATCATTACCAAGCCTGGTCCGAAATACAAATTGGACAAGGAAATTCAAAAAAAATGAAAATAAATACAGTACGAGGGAGACTCTGTAAGCTACGGTGCGCCTCCGGATGATGCAACTCGCCTAAGTCTCCATATCCTTCACATTGCTATGAAAGTACATGTGCAATAAAATGCACAACAAGTGTAGCATGAGAACAAAAACAACATGTACTCAGTAAGTCGCCCGCCTAACCTCAGATAGGTAGTGACGAGAGGTCGAATTAGACACTCACTAAGAGCCAAAAAATTAATTAACAGCATAAGATGAACACGATAGACATGTAAAGGTAGTAAAGCAACATATATATAAGGCACTGAAATCCAAGTAAAACCTAGAAATAAACAAATGGTTATCACTTTCTCATTATTTTCCAAAATATCTTAAATAAACAATTTCCCCTTTGCTTTCCCCCAAATATCATAAATCCACAATTTCTTCTTTATTTTCCCCCCAAATATCTTATCACTTCAAAAATCATCAATTTAGCATGCACATACGAGATAAGGACAACCGGCCTGAGCCGTCATAATAATCAACTTTGTGCACTACCGAGGATCGAACGACCCGTACTAAAAGTGCACCTCTCAATAAAATACTCTTGTCTATGCACTGCCGAGGATCGAACGACCCGTACCAAAAGTGCATCTCTCAATATAATAATCATCTTTGTGCACTGCCGAGGATCGAACGGCCCGTCCCATAAGTGCATCTCTCAATATAATAATCATGTCTATGCACTGCCGAGGATTGAACAGCCCGTACCGAAAGTACATCTCTCAATATAATAATCATGTCTATGCTCTACCGAGGATCGAACGGCCCGTACCAAAAGTGCATTTTAAATCCGTCGTGGCGTACGGCCCGCTCCCATGAGAGTGGGGAAAATAACACTCCGTTCGCGTAATGTAAATTGTGATGCGGTCACATGCAGACATTTCACAATCAACAATCCACCCCGAATACGTCGAGAACACAAATACTCAAGTAAATGACCGATTTCTTTTTTTAAAAACCACAAAATAGTATTTAAATCCTTTTTTCGAAATTCACTTGCCAAGTTTATATAATGTTTAATAATACAACCTTATCCGAAAATACAATTTGCCCGCGACGGAAAATCGATTCTCTTTTTAGATGATTAAGAAAATAAACTCTAATCTTCCTTAGTCATTCCATTACAATTTCAATTATATTAGCAGTCTAATATTACAGACAAGATCACAGGTACAACAGCTAAGGCATGCTAGTGGGTCCTAGGCTACCCAGACATGTCATAATAGTAGCTACGCACGGACTCCCGTCACCTCGTGCGTACGTAACCCCCTTAGAAAATTAGTTAAAGAAATAAAACCAGAACCATCATTTGTGATTAGTGTTCAACTGTCAACATGTTTAAAACCAGTAGGCAAGCCTGATTAAGACTTCCTCTCTGAGTTATGCAATAAATCTGTCTTTGTGTTATCACTTAGATACCATGCTTAGGATCTGAACATGAATCCAGACCTTAACTGTGTATGAGTCATATTGTTTATGTGTACTATGTGTGGAGGTACTTGTGCCTTTTCTCTACTTTTCTGTGTTTCCCCCTAATTGCAGTCCTACATGTTCTTATCTGTCGCCTTAGTATTTTCCCTTTAAACCTGAGGGTCTACCTAGAACATCCTTATAGGATATAAGTCCTAAATTCCTCCGGGACTGATAGGAAGGGACGAGTAACATCATGCAATAGAGGTCGAGACCAACACTCAATTTAGTTACTTTCACAGGGTGGGAAATGGTAGAATATGGATATGATGACCGATACGCTAATACCACGTGTAGCCCCTCTTTGAGGAGTGATTACCGAGTATTGTACTGATGTGATCCATATTATTATAAACCTAGGATACCCTTTATATGCTTAGATCGTAATCCTTTCAAAACCTAACCTTCTTTACTATTTTCAAACATCTGCATGCTTAAGACTCAAATCCCCTCTTGTTTGAGCCTTTATTTGTTTGTTTGCTAAGCTGTAGAAATTCACAAAAGTTGTTTGGCCAGGAACCACACTTGTGGATCCTGAGGGGTGCCTAACACCTTCCCCTTAGGATAATTTCAAGCCCTTACCCTATCTCTTGTTAACAACGTGGTCGTAAATGAACCCCTTTGGTGTCCTAACGTACCTTTAAAAATTGTTAGGTGGCGACTCTCAAAAACACAAACCCCTTTCCCAAAAGGAAAGAGTTGTCCTAACCGAATGTCATAAACCCGATCTCTGCGTGGCAAGAGGGGGCGTGACAGCATGGCGACTCTGCTGGGGATTTTCAGGCTTTTACCATTGTCAAATTGCTTTGTGAATTTGTACCTCTTCCCATTTCCTTTATGTGCAATTACTTGTCTATTTCTTTAAGCAGTTATTTTTCTTCAAAAAGTAACTGACATGTTTTTCTGTTTCCTTCCTTTGTAACCGCTTTTAAATTATAAACTGTTGTATTTACTGCTTTCATAACGTGCACATACATGACTACATGTTTTACTGTTTATTGCATAATCATGATTCAACATCATACTCCACTCGTGCCAAACAAAATACTATAGCAACGCTTGATGAGTGGTTGCGCTCTTCCTATATTATTACCCCCTAAATTCGGAAAGGCTTATTTGCGGTAAAACTAGTCGATCAGCGGTGCAGTCGATGGTTCCGTGCCTTCCCCCCTTGAGTTGTCCGCTCAGGGTACTAGTCTAAAACCCCATAGCAACCTTACTCCGTTATGTTGTTTCATGCATCATGGTCAAACCTAGCCAGGCTAAAGTGTGGTTCGCACGATATCTTTTAAGATTGCCTTATCCAAAAGTCCGTTGGGTTTCCCTAAACCCAAACGGACATCATCACGTTCTATGCATTTATTTGGAGAACTAAATGCTTTATGCTAGTTGTTGATGTTAAATAGTCGAGTCTGGTGGGGGTAAGGGCCTAAACTTGTTTGCCTTGTAGAAAAATGAGGCACGAAGTCCCCAGATTCGGCATGGTCTCCAATATCCCTCCAAGATTGCTAAGTTGGTGGGAAAATTTACATTCTAGTGACAAAACTCTCGTCAGGAAATACTTGGGCAATCTACCATCTCTCCTAGAAATCCAGCCTAA
>MDKJ01212378.1:0-11069 GCA_005239525.1 Nicotiana knightiana
TATATAAATTATTACCATAAAATAATATATTTACGGTTGGTCTAAGACCACTGATTCTGTCAAGCGCACGCTTGTTGATAATAGGATAAAAGTGTATGGTTTGGCTTATGTTATACTCTAACTTAATAATGCTTTACTGTCTTAAGTATGTGAAATAAGGATAAAATGTGCTCTAATGGTGACTTGTGTGTTTCACAGGAGTGCAATACCGTAAGAAAAGCTTATGACGGTGATCCGGGCAAGAATTGAAGTAGAATAGACCATGGGGTACCTTTTGGATGAATTGAAGACTGAAGACTCAGGGATGAATGCGGAGATAGTGGAAAACCCTACTAGTGCGGGCATTAGCACGGTATCAGCGCACCCGCGCTAGTTCAGCTCTCATGAGGCAGTGAACAACCCTTTTAGTGTGGGCATAGCGCGGCATTAGCGCGCCCGCGCTAGTTCGGCAATCCAGAGGCAGACAGAAACCCCACTAGCGCGGCTAGTCCAGAAGCGTGAGGCCTTATTTCAGGGGTAAATTTGGAAGTGCCAGTACATTCTACATCAACTATATAAGGTCCACTTCGCCCAAGAGAAGGTTTTAATCAGGTTTTAGAGTTTAGAACACAAAGGCAAGAGGCAAGGAGGGAATTGGTGCATCAATCCTTATCTCCTTATCTTGTGATTTTTATCATTGCTCATGAATTCTTTTGTAGTTTTCATTGCTATTATGTGTAGCTAAATACTTTAATCTAAGGTTTTGGTGGAACTCGTTGGCATGTTAATATAGTTTTGAGTTGGTTATTTATCTCTATTTGTTCAACTACGTTTTGATTGTAGTTAGTTGAAAGGCCCTCAACTAGCGGTTCCTATTTATTATGTATTTGCTTGAGAGAGAGTACATATTTAGGTAGTTGTTGAACAACATCACTCCCGGAGTATAGACGAGAGTCATAACCGAGGGTTTAGAGGTTGGGTTAGAGATAATATACCTCGGGTGCAATCTAAAGTGAGTTGTAACGTAAATATAGCTAGCGTAGCTCGAGAGAGTGCGACTAGTAAATTATCGTAAATGCTCGAGAGAGAGATTTACGATAGCTGGAGGGTTCATGATTGATAGAGACAACCAAGTTAAAGCTATAGGAACATAAAACTAGGGAAAGTACCAACGGGGAAAACCATTGCCTTAGACCTTTATTACAATTGTTTACACCTCATTGTTAATTAATCTTTAGTTTATTAATTTTGTTCAGCTGTAGTAGTAAAAACACCACCAAGCGATATTCATAACTTTTGAGAAAGTTGATTATTGAGAATTTAGTAATCTGACAATAACAATTGATACGTTAGTTCCCTGTGGGATTCGACTCTGGGCTAAATACTCAGATTATATTTGCAACGGCCGCTTAGTCTTTTTATAATACATAGTTGAGCGTGATCAAATTTTGGCACCGTTGTCGGGGAGTTAACAGTATTATCAAGTGTAGTTGAAGGAAAATTCTTAAGTATAGTCGATTTTCTTTGATTTCATACATATATTGTAGTTATGAGAGTTTGGATGTTGGTATCATGGAATTATGAGAGTTTGAATGTTGGTAATTCTACTTTTGATCCTCGTTATGCATATTATGGAGGAAATCACCCAGGGCAAAATTATCAAAATATTCACGAGAGCGAGTTATGTGCACCAACTCAATCTTATGTGTGGAATGTGTGTGATATGTGTGGTGGTCAAGATGGTCACTTTCAGGGTTGTGCTTATATTTCTTATCTTCCCCCAACCCCTTACTTTGATGGTTCTTCTTTTTCTTGTGAAGTTAGTAGGAATAAAGAACCCAGGTATGAGGACCTGAAAAAGATCGAGGATATGCTAAAGTTCCTTGTGGAACAAAATGACGAGATACAACTGCGGGTACAAAGGCAAGATGCAACTATATGCAACTTGGAGGCTCAAGTGAGTCAACTAGTTGAAGTTTTCTCAAACGAGGCAAATATTCACAACTTGGAGGCTCAAGCAAATAAAGCAATTGAATCCTGTAAAGCGCAACAAGTTGACATTGTGGATAGTAGCCAATATGAGTATGAATTGGCTGCAGAAATTGCCATTATAATGGAGGATTTAAAAAAATATGAGGATGGGCTAGAGGAGAAGGCCAGAGTTGAACACCAACAATCAATCGAACTAGATTTTGAGGATGCCAATGTCGTAGAAGAGATATTAGAGTCAACCAAGGATATTGAGGATACATATTTAGTTGACTCCAGTGTCATTAGTGTTAAGGATGTTGACAATCCCAATGTTTGTGTAGTTGAGCGCATTGGTCCACACTCCAAGCACTTTTCCACATTGTGTTTGGATGATGATATGGAAATAGAGTCGTCTGAGCCACTTGAGGATTCAAGGAGTAAGGAACAAGATGCCTACATTCTGAAATTCTTCGTGCTAGAAAGTCGGGAATACACATCTCATCCAAAGGCAAAGAAGTGCAGAATATTATATTATTTTATTGGGCCAGTCAGATTCGTTCTACCACCCCATGAGAATGATCACAGAGCAGAACCAAAACTTGGGGCCCAATTCATAAGTTCGAAGTGGAGGCAGAAAGTGATTCACGTCGTGCCGCGACGTTAAATCAAGCGCTTATTGGGAGGCAACCCAGCTTTACTGCTTTATTTTATTTTATTTTATTTTTATTTTTTTGTTTTATTTTTTCTAATTGTATTATTTTTGTAGTGTCAATTTTTTTATTTCTTATGAGCATGGAACGCAAAGCCGCTGGAAGAATGCAACAGCAAACCAGATGGTTGGAACTAAATGTGAGGTACCCACACGAAGGACCAGGCCTGGGAGAAGTCTGAGTGCCCCATGAGATGCTAGTGCTTCGGCCTTTGGCCTACCATGGAGTTTTTTTTTACACTCTGGTATGTATGGGTGCGCATTGGGGACAATGCACAATTTTAAGTGTGGGGTGAGGAGATTGTTTGGTGACTTTCTATGCTATTTTAGTTGTGTTAGATTAATGGAATAATTTTTTTTTTACAAAAAAAAATAAAAAAAATTAGACTTTTCCCGACGATGGATCTATTAGACAATTTTCTTGAGGGATTTAAGTCTAAAAAAAAATTCTTTTGTTAGGTAGTGTAGCAATTTCCCCTTAATTTTTCTTTTGACCTCGGTTCTTTTCCAAGGGTTTAGTTTCAACCGGGTATAGCTAGCTTCTTTGTTTTCTTTTTAATTGTTAGTAGGAACCTCTTGGGCAAGGAATTGTATGAGAAAAAAAAAGCAACCCCTCACACACTCTAACACCATGACACTTTGAGTGTGACGCTTAGGCTCTTTTGGTGACTCTTGTAGATTGCCTTAATGATGCATGTGCAACTATCTCGAATGCTTGATGGAGTGTGTTGAAAACCAATTTGGATTGAATTATGTGCCAAGTGTGTGTGAGATTATCTATATTGTATTCTACGCTTGCATTTGATAGTTAGAACTTGCCCCGTGTGTGTACAAATCGAAATAGAGGCGTGTTTAGTCCGAGAAGGGATATATGCATTTCCTTGTAATCCAGAAGAAAAAAAAATTATGTATCCACCTGAAAGTATTTGACCATAGTTAACCTCGTTTGAGCCTATGAGCCTATTTCTTTGCTAACCATATGATGAGCCATACCCAGTGTTCGAGTAGCGTGTCTGTTTGAACCTTGTATCTCCCAGGAGCACTTAGATTGTTTGTTGTGATGTAAAATTCAAAGTGTGGGGTAGAGGTGTGATTTGTAAGGAAACACAAGGGAATAGAGTAAAAGGTGCAAAGTTGAAAAGAAACAAAATGCAAAAGTGAAAGCCACTTAGAAAAAATATATATAATATAAGAAAAAGGACAATCATAGTTTGTAGTCCTTAGTAGTGAGTGGCAAAAAAAAAATTGTGTGGTGAAAAGTTGCACCTGAGAAGAATAGGCGTAATCATGAAACAAAGTGTGGTGAAAAGTCTGGTAACACAGGAGAAATAGGTGGAATGTTAATGTAAATGTATTAAAAGTGCTTAGGGAGGTTAGTCACTACACCCAAATGTATCCTACATGTCCCTTAGCCAACATTACAACCAAGTAAAGACCTATTTATTTTTGACTAAACAAACTCGATTAGGGGAGTATTACACTACGGGCAAGCCTATGGTGTGTCTGTGTAGCATATGAATGTTCTGTGTGAGAATGAGTAAATTTTTCCTATCTAAAAGCTCCTGTTGTTTTGAAAATTATGTGTTGTGGAACTACTCTCAAATGTGTGATGTGAGGGCACGTGATTCATGAAAAAGAGGTAAGTCTTGACCCCCCTGCAAAGCAGTATGAGAAAGTAAGACATGGCACGGCATGAGAGAGTCACCATTTGAGGTATGGATGTTACACTGCGAGAGATGCTTGTGACTTGTTGGTGGGGTGTCACTGTAGGGAAGCGCTTGATGAAAAGAGGCCGGATAAGATGTAGTGGATTGCTCGAGGACTAGCAATGATTTAAGTGTGGGGTGTTGATAATAGGCTAAAAGTGTATGGTTTGGCTTATGTTATACTCTAACTTAATGATGCTTTACTGTCTTAAGTATGTGAAATAAGGATAAAATATGCTCTAATGGTGACTTGTGTGTTTCACAAGAGTGAAATACCGTAAGGAAAGCTTATGACGGTGATCCGGGCAAGAATTGAAGTAGAATAGACCATGGGGTACCTTTTGGATGAATTGAAGACTGAAGACTCAGGGATGAATGCGGAGACAGTGGAAAACCCTACTAGCGCGGGCATTAGCGCGGTATCAGCGTGCTCGCGCTAGTTCATCTCTCATGAGGCAGTGAAGAACCCTTTTAGCGCGGGCATAGCGCGGCATTAGCGTGCCCGCGCTAGTCCAGCAATCCAGAGGCAGACAGAAACTCCACTAGTGCGGGCATAGCACGGCTTTAGCGCGCCCGCGCTAGTCCAGAAGCGTGAGACCTTATTTCAGGGGTAATTTGGAAGTCCCAGGCCATTCTACTTCAACTATATAAGGTTCACTTCGCCCAAGAGAAGGTTTTAATCAGGTTTTAAAGTTTAGAACACAAAGGCAAGAGGCAAGGAGGGAATTAGGGCATCAATCCTTATCTCCTTCTCTTGTGAGTTTTATCATTGCTCATGAATTCTTTTGTAGATTTCATTGCTATTATGTGTAGATAAATACTTTAATCTAAGGTTTTGGTGGAACTCGTTGGCATGTTAATATAGTTTTGAGTTGGTTATTTATCTCTATTTGTTCAACTACGTTTTGATTGTAGTTAGTTGAAGGGCCCTCAACTAGCGGTTCCTATTTATTATGTATTTGCTCGAGAGAGAGTGCATATTTAGGTAGTTGTTGAACAACATCACTCCCAGAGTATAAACGAGAGTCATAACCGAGGGTTTAGAGGTTTAGAGATAATATACTTCGGGTGCAATCTAAAGTGAGATGTAACATAAATATAGCTAGCGTAGCTCGAGAGAGTGCGACTAGTAAATTATCATAAATGCTCGAGAGAGAGATTTACGATAGCTGGAGGGTTCATGATTGATAGAGACAACCAAGTCAAAGCTATAGGAACATACAACTAGGGAAAGTACCAACGGAGAAAACCATTGCCTTAGACCTTTATTACAATTGTTTACACCTCATTGTTAATTAATCTTTAGTTTATTAATTTTGTTCAGCTGTAGTAGTAAAAACACCACCAAGCGATATTCATAACTTTTGAGAAAGTTGATTATTGAGAATTTAGTAATCTGACAATAACAATTGATACGTTAGTTCCCTGTGGGATTCGACTCTGGGCTAAATACTCAGATTATATTTGCAACGGCCGCTTAGTCTTTTTATAAGACATAGTTGAGCGTGATCACTTGTCCCAACACATGGACCAGGCAGAGAAAATATATTTTTAAAACGAGTTTTAGAAAAGCAAGTACCAAAGTTTAAAGTCTCACTTATCTTGCTCACGAGAATTTTCCCAACCTTGCGACTCTAGAACACCACCAACGACCTCAATCTATGCGAAATATTAATCAACGATGTCAATTATGCTAATCAGAGTTATCTCATAATTCTTATACAAAAGCTAGGTAATAATTGACATGCCAACGATTCAACCAACCCCTTAATCACTCACATAAGTAAAACTCATTAAACTGAAAAAGTTTCTAACTGGACATTTGTGTCTCTTTAATACATAAGTATTTATACGTGAGTTAAAAGATTCCAAGTCTAATTACGTAATGTAACTAATTAATTAACAGTAGATCCATGAATTATCCGTGCACACTATTTGACTCTAATATGCCATGTTATAGAACCTTGTTTATCATAGTAAGTTTACATTATTAGTCAATATGTCTCCTAAATTATAATAACAGAAGCCAAAACTATTTATCAAAAAAGGAAATACTTTTCCATATCACTGTACATCCAAACCTATATTTTATTTAATTCCTTAATCATTATATCATCATTATCAATGTAATTGCTTTATTCCAATTTCATTGTATACTTTTGTGTGTAAGAATTAAAACTAAACATGCCTGATCACTTGAAATCTTCTCTGTAAGAATTCCTACGAAGTGGAGAATTAATCACCCCGACACAGTAAGTATTTCTCCCTAATGCTCTTTTCTGAATGGACTCGGCCTTAAAATATATATACTCCAAATCCCTAAATCCCAATCTTAGCAGCAATGGGTTAAGGTCTATATTTTCCATCCCTATTATTATTTAAAATTACTAATGTTGCTCACTGGTATATCTAAAGGTCCACTAATCACTTATTTAATAGACTATCTTATATATTATAAATAAATCTCTTCACACTAACTTAATATTTTACTCAATATTTATAAATAAAATTATTCTCTAGTCTCACAATTAATAAGTATAAAAAAATAAAATTCGGGTTATTATATTCTCCCCCACTTAAACAAATGTTCGTCCTCGAACGAGTTAGAAAGTGTACCTGACATCTCGAACAGTTGTTGGCACTTGCTCTACATGTTAGCCTTACACTCCCATGTGGTCCTCAATTGAACAGTTGCGTCACAATAGTTTCACTTAAGTAACATTATTCGACCTCAATTATTGCTTTTGTGACATAGAACAATATATATTAGACCTTGATCATAAGTTAATTTTTTTTTTTAATTACACTCCCTCGAATTGAATTGTATGACTCTTGTCGTGAGCTTATCGTCTAATCATAAACATATAAAGCATAGGTTGTATAGTAAAAATCACAAAGGCGAACAAAAATAAAATTTGTATGTCGTCAATTCAATCTGATTTAAATCTCATACACACCAATATATCTTGACTTAGCTAACCTTTTCAATCGAACCTCATAACTCCTTTCATGAGGGAAACTCTTTTTTTTACTTGCTTTTATTTCATGAGATCAAAATAAAAATCTCTTATATTGCTAGTCTATGCTCTCCGAAGTTGTCCCAGCATTAAATGTCACCTTCTACAAGGCCTGCTAAACCACATTGGGACCTAATAGTTGTGATTCATCGCAATTTAACCAGCCAGATGGATCACGACACTGGGATCCACATAAAACTAAGTAATACATATTCCATTAGTATTGGTACTGGGTACTCATAATCTCTTATTCCTCCATTACATTGGAACACAGTCCAACACCACGATTCCGATCATGCAGTGGAACACATCCACAAATTTTATTTTTTTATGTATTGTTTATCTTCTCACACATACAGTATGGGGTATCTCTTATAATTGCATTATCTTTCGTACATATTTTCGTCTGGGACAATATGTTGTATAAGCGATCCAGACTGAATCATGTACATGATCTCAATGATCACAATTAATCGATGCTAGAATTACAACTTCCTCAATAAACATGGTAGAAGAACCATGAAGTCTAAATTGATCTATTTTCATTTTCTCTTGGAGATAATCTGGATTGCGATAGCTCCTCCCATCTCAGACAACCACACTTAATATATGGCTAGTTCAACCATATGGAAAAATATTTGTAACACTATACATCATCATCGGTTATCATTGGCTCTCTTTCCATATTGCATCTTTTTAAGTATAAATCTCCTTAAGTCAAAAACCACATGTGTACTCACATTCAACTCTTTAGCTATAGTACTCTATAGTTATCCACTATCAAATAGGTTCCGCCTCTAAGTGCTGATGACTAAGGTCAGGACTTTCACACTGATAAACTTTGCTTTCACAAATCAAGACAATTATGATATCACATATGCTATAGCCTTAGCAAGCATAATATCATCGATCTATACCCCTTTTACTAGAAATCACAAGGCCCAGAATATCATAATATAAGAAGTAAAATTTATAACTATAGCCCTAATATTTATCGATATTAGCTCAATACCAATAGAACCCTCCTCAATTACCGCACATGGCCTTATCCACTATGACAATATTCACTGTGTCGTTAATGAGTAAAAAAAATTCTAAAGAACATCCTGTATACCTAGTTTATCTAGTCCATCACAATTACTAACCATAACAAGTTTAGGAGCATGTATTCAAACTATCAAATACTATTTTCTACTCATGATGTCCAATTCACTAACTTAGAATATGAGGTAACACCCTATAAGTGGATCAACCGAGTATGACAAAAGTCCTTTCTTTTCATGGCAATCTACTTCATTTGTCTAATATCGAAAAATCATATGCATAAATCTGTTGTTCTTCTCAACGAACATAACCTAAGCACCTCAAAATGATATATTTGGTCTAGTGACCTCTTAATCCCAAAACCTTGCAGTTTTCTTCTCCTTTCCTTTTAGTCCCCTTTACTCCACAAAGCCATTCTATAATAGAGAATAAGAGTATACTAAGTTTCTAACAAATATATTAGTATTCAAGTCTCTCTCCTTAATAAGCGGTACACCCGATAAGTCTCCTGAAAATACATTTGAAAAATCATTAATTATAAAGACTAATTCAATAGTTGATTACTCTACTGTGGTACCCTGATTTATGGTTATATAAACACATAACCTTACTTATCATGCCTAGAACCTTTATTGACAAGGTAGCTTTGCCTAGTGGCATACCAAGTGAATCCTCTATGCTAGGCTCAATCAAAATAGAGATTCGACAATCTTTCATGGCAAGCAAGTGTAAGAAAACACAACACCGACTAATCCAAGCCCAAGATGACCTCAAGTCAACCGTGCTAAGTTATCACAAATTCGTAAGTGTATCATAACTCTAAACCATATCCACATATATCTGATAGATCGTTCCGATAATAAGACTCTCCCACTTAGGCTAAAACCAAATGATAGATCCAAGTACTCAAATCTCACCCTTTTTAAAAAGGAAATCCTCATATGCAACTCATAATGGGTTGCTCTTCTTCCTCAAATATATATTTTATCAAACATAACATAATGATAATAAAATTATACAAACTGATTACTTTTCTCAGGGTAGTCATGTCATTTTTTTGTATATAAAGTCTAACCAGTTAAAACTGTCAAAACAAGCAGTTATAATGCAAAAGAATAGTACAAAGCTCATCGTAGTAGCAGCAGAGACTACTTCTCAAAAGCTATGAAAATGACAACTAGAACAAAAAGACACTACAACATTATACCAAGGGTCTCAATTCCCTAGACATGCCATCGAAATTCCTAGAATTCACATTAGATTGAAGTAATGGTCTCCTCCTAACTTTCCAGTAGATGCCCTCTACCAAGAGCTCCTTAGTTGCGGTCAGCATTACAAGGTTTGGACCATATCATTAGTTAACTTTAAGAATCACACAATTTTTTTTTTTAATTTAAAAGAGGTTCCTTCAAATAGAGCTATCCCAAATTTTATAACATATCAATTCTCAACTACAACTAATGCATACTATATCACATGTACTCAAGGTCACTCTCGACTGCATATATATTATCCAATATATTCAAATCAATTATGTCGTCCAACATAGGAGAATATGTGTGTCACTGCCATCTACGAAAAGAAAATTCCAAATTTAGACTCGATTTAGCTTAACGCACGAATAAAAAATGAAAGAAGAGAAAATATCCTAAATGCTTAGTAGCCTCAAGATCATAAATATGGGCGCCTACATACCCATGAACAAGACTCTACTAAACACTGCTCCATGACCCGGGACTTAAAGCTTACGCTCTGATATCAACTTTGTCACATCCCAAACTACCCCCTATACGTGACTGGCACCTAGCTAATACCATCTTCCAGGCGAACCCATTTCTCTAACGTTTAACCATTTACACAAACACTGAGAGAAAAAATGCAGGCCTAATAATATTATTAATAATTAAAAAGGAAATGATTATCGCCCCATACCTTAGTCAATCAATAGAAAAATCAACAATCGCTCAAATAATGAAACTCTAGCCCAAATCCCACACTAACACCATTGAGCATCTAACAGAGTAACATGAGTTTTATCGACGGGTATGCAAACCCCAAAGAAAAAAAGAAAATAACTAACACGAGCTAGGTAAGTCTGAGACGAAAGCCTCCACGAACAATGCAGTGGCTCACCTCGGCAAGAGGATCCACTTGAACAAACTAGTCAGCCACTAGCTCTATCTCCCGCAACGGTATCTACATAGAGATGCAGGTAAGGAGTGAGTTATACGTAAATATAACCCAGTAAGATCCTCGACCCGTCACTTTAAATACCTCTGAAACAAGTGTTAGAAAATACAAACTCACCACAACACGAATGATATAGCAAATATGATCATTATACAATAACTCAATATATGTGTATCAACAAAGTTATTAAGAATTAACCAACAAGAGTACATACCATAATTGCAGCGAAAGAAATTTACCAACACATTTACGAGTCCACAACGGCACCATAATGCCTCAAATATATGAAAAAGCATACACAATGCTCGGGTGATGTACAAAGGCATACACAATGCCTCAACATCATGACGCACAGCCGTATCGAGCTCTATCTCATGGCGCACAACCGTATCAAACTTAACATCATGGCGCACAGTCGTATCAAAATATCAAACAATTTATAAAATAATATAT
>ML433098.1:0-16650 GCA_005239525.1 Nicotiana knightiana
ATAAAATATTCCCCTTTCGAATAATGTCACTTTAAGTGGAAAAACTCCCCGTACCCCCTTCGGGGCGTATGAAAAGGAGCTGTGACAGTCCCTAGTTACACTTCTTTCAGTAATATGGGTACCAACCCCTGGTTACATTCCTTTTCAGTAATACAGGGTACCAACCCCTGGTTACATTCTTTTTCAGTAATACAGGGTACCAACCCCTGGTTACATTCCTTTCAGTAATACAGGGTACCAACCCCTGGTTATATTCCTTTTCAGTAATACAGGATACCAACCCCTGGTTACATTTTTCTTCAGTAATAGAGGGTGCCAACCCCTGGTTACATTCATCTTCAGCGGTACAGGGTACCAACCCCTGGTTACATTTTCTTCCTAGTAATACAGGGTACCAACCCCTGGTTACATTTCTTTCCAGTAACACATAGTGCCAAACCCTGGTTACATTTCCTTCCAGTGATACAGGGTATCAACCCCTGATTACAATTTTTTCTAGTAATACAGGGTGCCAACCCCTGGTTAGATTTTCTTCTTAGTAATACAGGGTACCAACCCCTGGTTCCATCCCCTCCAATAATACAAGGTACCAACCCCTAGTTACATTCTTTTCAGTAATGCAGTGTACCAACCCCTGGTTACACTCCTTTCAATAATACAAGGTGCCAATCCCTGGTTACATTCATTTTCAGTAATACAGGGTACCAATCACTTGTTACATTCTTTTCCAGCAATACAGGGTACTAACCCCTGATTGCATTCCTTCTTAGTGATACGGGGTGCCAACCCCTGGTTACTTTCCTTTTCAGTAATACAGGGTACCAACCCTTGATTACATTTCTTCCTAGTGATACAGGGTGCCAACCCATGGTTACTTTCCCTTTCAGTAATACAGGGTACCAACCCCTGGTTACCTACCCTCTTGGTAACATAGGGTACACAATCCCTCGTTACAAATTTTATCTCTTTTAGCTAGTTTATACTACTGTTCTGTCTTCCTTTCAATAAATTAGATAGTTTATAGCTTTCTGTGATAACTCACAAATTTTCCTAGTCCAAATCGGGGCAGAAAATTTTTGTTCATCTTTGATGGCTTTGCAGGCCCCGTCGTAGAGCACAGTTTGTGACGATCGAAGCTTGCAGTTTCAGTTATCATCATAAGGACGATCACAGGATAGTTGGAGTTAGCTTTGACAATGTGTCAGCAACCCAACTTCTTAAGTTTCATCTTCTCAATTTTCAATCAGGAAAGCGAGTGGCTGAGATTGAGTCATAATCTTTTCTTCAAAGAGCATCAAGATCCAATTTAAGGTCGACACAAGAGAGCAAGTCAAGAATAAATATTTGACTCCAAAAGGCATATAGATAGGAATTTTGTAACTCTTAGTTTGCAGACATATGTAGTTCTCTTCTCCTTTTCTTTTGATTTAAGCAGCAAGTAACAATAACAGTAGAAAGTAACAGTAGCAACAACAGAAGCAGCAACAGTCTTAACTCCGGTGTCCGGTAGTCCCAGCTACCAAACTTTTTCATGAACTACACTGGCCCGATTTCTTTATAGCCAAGGATATGTAGGAAACCTCGAAAGCAAGGTTAGGTCACCTTTTTTCAAAAATGCTTTCATTGGAGTATTATCTGAGCAAAAATTAGCAATGGCATCCACTTTTCTATGCACGAAAACTCTTCATGTTCTCGAGAAAAGAGGGGCAGCTGTGAGTACCTAATTTTTGCTCGCTTCGAATTCTCCTAAAAAAAACTAACTTTTGGATGGTTCTAGCCGCCATTTTGTTTTGTCCAAATTCGTGAAGCTCCGGCCCTTACCACCCTGCAATACATACATGAATGGATAGAGCTCCACGATACCTACATTTTCTCCCTAATTTCACCCATAAACGTCGACGCTCCACCGCCAGTCGGTGGCCCCAACTCCTATATAGTTTATACCTTCCTCCTCCTTTTTTCCTCTTCTTTTCTTATCTCCAACCCAAAACCACCATTTCCATAGCACCCAGCCACCCTACTGTCGTCCAACTATAACCAATCACATTGAGCCTCTATTTTTCTTAGATACGGCCAAGGAACGACCCTTTCTAGGCGACATGGTGTTGAAATCACTAGTCAACTCCCTGAATTGGTGGTTCTAACACCTGCCTCCTATAAATGTTTGTTCGAAGGTCGCTCATCATCGTTTTCCGTTGCACGCACCATCCCTGAGATTTATGGACAGTTTCACGGGCCCTCAATTGGTATAAGTCTTACTTCTTTTTTATCTTTTCTGATTTTTGCTTCGTAATTAGTATTAGTTTTAGGTTTAATTTATATTCATGTCGTTGTTATTTGTGTGCAATTAAGCTAGGGTAATATTGGTTTTCAATTACATGTTACTTTATAAATGTGTGAATTTCAGTTCTTCGGCCTATCCGATCGAGTAGTTCGTTGTTAGTTCTGATTTTTGGTTCTTCGACCTAGCCGGTCGACTATTTTGTGTAAATTTGTTAAGTTTGAACTTTCAGTTCTTCGACCTAGCCTATCGAGTCGTTCATTGTTGTCTGTTAGTTCTGACTTTTATTTCTTCGACCTAGTCAGTCGACTATTTTGTATAGAGTTATTAAGTTTGAATTTTCAGTTATTCGACCTAGATAGTTAAGTCTTTATGTTAATTTCAGGAAAAACCAAAGATATTAACCGAATTTTTTATATAATTAGTCGTATATTTAGTTGTTATTAATCTTGATAGTTTAGCGATGTTCGTTAATTTCTGTTTCGAGCGTTAGCTTATGAAATTCAGTTGTTGTTCCATGTTAGTTTGCATAAATCAAATTCATTCTAATCCAGTTGCCCTAATACTTAGTTCAATTACATTTTGAGTTTTGTTTCTACTTTGCTAATTCATAGTTGGTTGGAGTTTGAGTGTATAAGCTGAATTTCAATCATGTGTAGATAAAAGTTGAATACTTGAGTTTAAAGTACGTGATTGTTGGGTATTTTACTGTCTAAACATGCTGGAAACACAATTGCTCTGCTTTGTGACAGAATTTGGTAAAAATGGATTGTTTCGGAACACAAAAGTTAGTCCTTTTGGACAGATTTTTGGTGAATCAAAATCTGTCCAAAAGGACTTATTTTCCTACTTAAAGAGGTCATTTTTTCAGACTTAAACACACACATTCTATCACACATCCTTTACATCTCTACTCACTTAAAAAAGAAGAGCACAACTTTGACAAAACATTTAGTTGAAGCTTTCTTTAATAAGCTTAGATTTTAAGCTTTAGGGGTGAGTCATGGAGTGCATAATTTTTCAAAAGAACAGTAGAGTCTTAGAGTTTGTTTCTGAATTCCTTCTCTTGAAAAATCACTGGTTTTACTAAGATTTCTGGGCTGCTTTAACACTGTTGATTTCACTATTGTTCCTATTGTTGCTTCTGTTATTTCTGTTGTTGTTTCACTGATGTATTGTTTTCTGCTCTTCAAGTAACCTTTAAAATTTGTAATGCAGCTTTTATAGTGATTGATTGAAGATAAGGATCATTTCAGCTTTTCATACATGTTTGATGCGCTTTACTGGATTGGATAAACGTTCGGCATGCTATACATGTTTCGAGCCTACAGTTTGTAATGGTTATATACACATTGGTAGTTAAAACAGCATTGTGCTAGCATATTTTAGTTGCTGAAAAGATAAAGATCTCGTAGGGCTGATTATTATGGGTAGATTCGGGACCTTTTAATCCAAAGCTCGACATAACTGTCGAACATTTTGCGCTCAAGTGTTAAAGTTTGACCGGTTATTAGATTCGTAATGTGTAAGTTCAGTGTTAAGGTCCTTTGCTTGTACTCTGGAGTTGTTTCTTGTTTTTCTTTGTAAAACACTGAAAGTTTAGCCATGAAGTTCTCTGCTATTTCCTTTGTTTTAGGTAATTAGTCCGACGTTGCTTTGTTTAAGTTGTTCCTACCTCCTTGGCTTAAGTTATCTATTGTATTCTTGTCCAAGCATGTCTCTGATTTATTGTTGTCATTATTGAGTGTGTTTTAAGTGAGAACCTGAAAAGAACTTGCAAATATTTTAAAATGAGGAGTTGATAGTCTATTAATCTCATTCATGGTCATGTTCTTTATGGTGGGTCCATTTGATGTCATTTTATAGTTATTGGACTTACCAAAGTTAAAGTTCTTACTTTTACTAATCTGGCAACAACTGTCGCATCGTTTCTTTATGGAATTTGAGAGTACATATTGATAAGATTTAAGATACAAAAATATAGGAGTTATGTTGCTTATTGGGCATTGCATTCATATTAAATAACGAATTGAAATCAATATAGGTTCTTCGTCTTTCCTCGTTTTCTTTTCACCGACATATTCTTACAAATTTAATAAAACAATCATAATGCCTTAATTGGTGTGGGTAGGCTCAATGTAAACTAAATATCGATACATGGTCTCGCTACCTTCACGCTACAAAGAGGCCTACCTTTTATATCTAATCTTTAATAATAGGTTTAACAAAGATAAATGATTTTGTCTTAATTGATGTCTGGAAGACTCGCTTCGGAATAAGTATACAAATAAAAGTGCAAGGTCGTGAAGGCAGGTCTTGTCCCAATTTTCTTTTTCCTCAAAAATAAAGTTTTTATTTTAATTAACTTCGAATAGGCTCCACTTTTAGGTGTGACACACGAGCTAAGGTCGGGGATACTCATCTTGGTTAGTGTAAGCTAGGGTCGGGGATATTCGTCCTAGTTTGAGATTAATGAAGTCATCAACGATAAAGGCAGACATAGAAAAAATATGAAAACCAAATAAATCACAGTTTATTTAAAATTAATTTAATGCCAAATGTAGTCAATAAATTGATCGTGCTAGAACCACGGGACTCGGGGAATGCCTTACACCTTCTCCCCCGGTCAACAGGATTCCTTACCCGGATTTTGTGTTCGCAGACAAATAATAATAAAGTCAAATCTTCCTTTGGCTAGGGATTCAAATAAAAGGTGACCTGGAACACCCAAAAATCAATTCCAAGTGGTGACTCTGAACAATAAAATAATCCCTACTCAAGTTCGTCACTTTAATTGGAAAAACCCTTTAATCCACCATCCATAACATCTATATTCTTTCATAGGTAGAAAAGGGGTGTGACAAACTTCACCTTTTCCAAGGAATCTTTCACCAAATCCGTACCATATACCTTAGCCTCGCTGGGCTCAAACCACCCGATGGGGAAACGACATCCCCGACTGTATAAAGCCTCAAATGGATCCATCTCAATGTTGGGATGACAGTTGTTGTTGTAAGCAAATTCTTCCAAAGGCAAGAACTGATCCCACTGTCCCCCAAAGTCAAGCACACAGGCCCTAAGCATTTCCTCCAAGATCTAAACTGTTCGTTCTGACTGCCCGTCGGTCTGAGGATGGAATGCAGTGCTGAGCTCTACTCGGGTACCCAACTCACTATGTACGGCTCTCAAGAAGTTTGAAGTGGACTGAGGACCTCTATCTAATATGATGGAAATAGGCACAACGTCCATAGTAATGCGCTCCCATTTCCACTCAGGTATAGTCATCTTCTGGAGTAGGCCTCCTGGCCTCTCATGCTCATACTTAACCTGCTGGAAAATTTAGGCACCTAGCAACATACTTAACTATGTCCTTCTTCATCCAACGCCACAAATAGTGCTATCTCAGATGCCGATATATCTTTGTAGCACCTGGATGAATAGAATACCGAGAAATGCGCGCCTCCTATAGAATCCTCTCTCTCAATCCATCGACATTAGGAACACATATACGACCCTGGAGCCGTAAGACTCCATCCTCACCAATAGAAACCTCCTTGGAACCACCATGTGGTACCGTCTCTCTAAGAACTGCCAAGTACGGGTCATCAAACTCTCGGGTCTTGATCTTCCCAAATAATGAAGACTGAGAAACAACACATGCAAGAACTCTCTGAAATGTCCAACCTCACAAGTCTCTTAGCCAAGGACTGAATGTCCAAAGCTCGTGGCCTCTCCTCTGCTGATATGAATTCCAAACTACTCATACTCTATGCCTTCTTGCTCAAGGCATCCGCGACCACATTCGCCTTGCCCGGATGATAAAGAATGGTGATGTCATAGTCCTTTAGTAACTCAAGCCATCTGCGCTGCCTCAAATTGAGATCCCTTATCGAACAAGTGTTTCAAACTGCGGTGGTCGGTATAAACCTCACAAGACACCCCATATAAGTAATGCCTCAAAATCTTAAGAGCATGAACAATCGTGTCCAAATATAAATCGTGCACATGGTAGTTCTTCTCATGGGGCTTCAGCTAACGTGAATCATATGCATTAACTCACCCCTCCTGCATCAATACACATCTCAAGCCAACGCGTGAAGCGTCGTAATAAATTGTATACATCTCAAACCGGAAGGCGAGACTAGAACCGGTGCATTAGTCAAAGTTGTCTTGAGCTTCTGAAAGCTCGCCTCACAATCATCAGACCAACGGAACGGAGCACCTTTCTGAGTCAATCTAGTCAAAGGTGTTGCAATGGATGAAAATCCCTCCATAAACCGGCAGTAATACCCTGCTAACCCCAAGAAACTCCTGATCTCGATCACCGAAGTAGGACGAGACCAACTCTAGACTGCCTCAGTCTTCTTAGTATCCACCTTAATACCCTCGCCTGATACTACATGTCCCAATAATGCCACAGAATCCAACCAAAAATCACACTTGGAGAACTTAGCTTTTTTTCCCGCAAAGTCTGGAACACTACTCTCAAATGCTGCTCGTGCTCCCCCAAGCTACGTGAATAGATCAAGATGTCATCAATGAAGACAATAACAAAGTGTCGCGCCCCTTTTTTTCCTCGCGGAATATCGGGTTTATGACATTGATTGGGACAACTCTTTCCTTTTGGGAAAGGGGTTTGCATATTTTGAAGAGTCGCCACCTAACGATTTTAACGATACGATAGGGAACCTAAGGGGTGCAATTATAACTACATTCCTAACCAGAGATTTGGGTAAGGGCTTGAAATTATCCTAAGGGGAAGGTGTTAGGCACCCCTCAGGATCCACAAGTGTGGTTCCCGGCCAAATGGTTTCGTGAATTTGTACAACTAGCAAATAACAAGTAAAGGCTCAAATAAGAGGGGATTTAAGTCTTAAACATGTAGATGTTCAGAAAAAAAGTAAAGAATATTAGCTTTTGAAAAGGAATTACGAGCTAGCATATAAAGGTGTCCTAGGTTAATAATATGGATCACATCAATGCAATACCCGGTAATCACTCCTGAAAGAGGGGCTACACGTGGTATTAGCGCACCGGTCATCATATTCATATTCTACCCTTCCCACCCCGTAAGGTTATTAAAACGAGTGTTGGTCTCGACCTCTATTACATGTTTTTATCCGTCCCTTCCTATCAGTCCCGGAGGAAATTAGGACTTCTATCCTAAAAAGAGGTACTAGGCAGACCCTCAGGTTTTAAAGGTAAAATTCTAAGGCGGTAGATAACAAAACAAGTAGGTCTGCAGATAAAGGAAGGCATAGAAAATAAATAAAGGCTCAAATATTCCTCCACACATAGTACACACAAGCAGAATGTCTCATACACAATTAAGGTCCATATTATATCAGAATCCTAAAACATGGTATCTAGGTGATAGACAGGTTATTGCATAACTCAGAGAGGAAGTCTTAATCAGGCTTGCCTACTGGTTTTAAGCGTGCTGGCAGTTAAACATGATCACAAAGACAGTTCTAATTTTATCTTTTTTAAGTTAATTACCTAAGGCTTGCCTAACTGTTGGATAAACATGCAACAGTTATTCAGATTGGTTAATGACTCTAAGTTGTTTTAACTAAAAACATGTGATTCTAGGTGTGAATATGTACAAAGACTAATTACCAGTTGCTAAGAATAGGGGATTGTTCTGTCTTTAGACTAAATGCGGTTAAATAGATACGACCCTATAGCATGATATCTAATGCAGCATGATGCGTAATAACTTAAATAGGATTTCTAAATGCACATAGAATAATAGCATTATGTACAGTTTCAGAAATAGCATAGGTGACAGATTTTTAATGGTTATTCACATAGAACAGGATCTCTACGTGTATGGAATGATGAGGCATGATTAAATCTTATTTATCCTAAGAAAATACTTCTAGTGAAATTTCATAACATAGGCAGAATCACGTAATAGCAACTTATTTTATTGTAATTATTTATCCTATAGGAAGGATTTCTAAGCGTGGAGATGAGATGTTGAATACACATAAATCCTAAGTAGCATGATATCTAATGCATGGCATGGTGTTCCTAAACATGGTTGCTATTGCGCATAGAGAGATAATAAACCTAGAAAACATGGTCTCTACCCTTAATTATACTACAGCATGCATATCACCTGCCAATTTTTCACTATCTGACCCCAGAGTTGCTTACAAATAAAAATTACAGGCCATTGAATACGAATTACACAACTGAAATAGAAGGAAAATAAGAAGTTAACTATAGGGAGCCTACAGAATAGGCTCAAGTCTCCAAGTCCTCAATGTCAGGTATTATTTCACAACCTTCTCATAATCCGGGTGTGTCAGAGTTTCCTAAGGACCTCAAGGGCTCCCAGGCAGTGCTCACACCCAGATTTCATAGCCAAAATGGAGTAAGTGCAGTGTGGAATGGCCAGCCTCTGTGTGTCAAAGTTCAGAGGGAACTCAGGGTCCCAAGTCAATGCTCGCATAGAAGGGGCAGAACCTAGACTTCTAAGAGTATATGTGAGAGTGCTTTTTATTTTTAAAAGGGTTTAAGTAAGAAAATAGTTTTGAGAAAGGGTTAGTAAGAAAACAGTTTTGAAAAGGGAAACTTGATTGGAATAAAAGTTCAACATCACACAAAGGACCAAGAATAGTCCAACAATCACAAACATGGGTAATGGGATTTGAGGGACAAATACAGAGCATGTGAGAGCAAACATGTAGTAGGCAGACACACACATAGGCATACAATCAGAAGCTCCTAAGGGTCCAGAGGATTAGGGGTACAGTAAAATACTAGGTTAGATTAACACAAAAACAACTAAGACTATGATTAAACGAATGTACCAGTCATAGGCATGGAGATCACGTAATAAAGCAGGTGCGAAGTATACAGAAACATGGTGGTCATAAACAAGTAAAGCCTATCTTAAACTGCAGAGGGGAGTTCAGGATCCTAGGTACATGTTGAATAATAAGTAAAAAGAAAATTAGAAACACACTGAATTACAACAGTGATAGAAACATGTTGGTTTGAGGACTGAAATCTAAATTAGAACATACCAGTGAAGTGAGGAAAGCAGTAACACAAACAGGAAGTAGGAGATGCACANGTTTTTATTTGTGAGAGAGAGAGAGTTGAACAGATCAATTTTTTTTTTAAATGAGAGAAGAGCATACCTATATATAGTTTTTGAAAGCTGGGTTAAAATAAGGTAAAAATCATAATCAATTAACAATTATGGAACTTAATATCAATCCCTGTGAAATCAGCCCAAGTACTCCCATAATTAAGGGAGTTATTCAAACGATGAGTAACAAATAAGGAAAGGGACCATATATAGCTTAAGGAATATTCAAACAGTGTCAAATCAGCATAAGTATCCCTTGATTGAAGGGGTTAAATTCAAACGGCTAATAGGCAAATAGCAAATAAGGAAAGTTCCCATGCATATACCATATAAGGAAATAATTTCAACCCAATACAAGTATGTAATTGAGACTAGGTTCATCAAATTTTAATTAAGGAAACAGGGATCAATTAACAGTAAATCAACCATGCAAGGTAAGAAATAAGTTAAAGGTCGGAAATCAGTAAGAATATCCCATAAGAAATCAGTAAGGTTTTTCAAATCACAAGGAATCGGGGATTCAAATAATAAATCAGGAACCCTAACAAAGTAAAATTACAGAGAATCAGGGATTCGAATAGGAATAACATCAATTGAAGGATATTAACATGAATTGAATAAAGAACAGGCAAGAAGTCAGAAACCCTAGTAGTGAAAACATATGACATTAGGGATTCACATGAACTTATGGGGTAAACAGCAATGTAAGCGGAAATGCAAGGAAAGAATCAAAGACATAGATAAGCAACATAGGGTAAAACATTAGATAATCATAAAGTTCATACGTATGCAAAATATATCAAAGACAAAGTCAGGAACTTAGGGTTTAGGACTAGAAAATTAGGGATTTCATTACAACGGGCCAGATAAAGGAGAGAAGCTTAAAAAAAACACTAAAACACAGTAGAGACCCTAAGATAATACTGAGAAATCATAGGAAAATCATTTAAAACGGGGTCATGAAACCCTAGTTGAAAACGAAGAGTCATTTTTAGAGAATATCTGAAAATATTTGAGAAAACAACAAAATAGCTTAAAGTATACACAGATCTATCATAGATCTAAAAGAATCGGGGAGTTTTAAAAGTTAGGGTTTCAAAGAGAACCCAAAAAGATAAGAAAACCTCAAAAACATTGCTGGTTTAAACCCCAAAAGTCATAGATCTTACTCGAACGGGCGGAGGTGGCCGAAAAATAGCGTGAAGGACCATGCGTGGGAGTTGAACCGCTCCAAGTTCACCTGAGGACCTCAGGGTAGTATCAAATCGGCGTGGGGTGAAGCAGGCTA
The DNA here is from genome assembly GCA_005239525.1 of Nicotiana knightiana. Lineage (NCBI taxonomy): Eukaryota > Viridiplantae > Streptophyta > Magnoliopsida > Solanales > Solanaceae > Nicotiana > Nicotiana knightiana. The sequence continues at coordinate 10,675 of ML433098.1, forward strand.
TGAGAGTGTGAGATGACATAGCTTCCGGCGAGGGAGGTGACCGGAGAAAATGGACAGAGTCCATCGGAGGAGATGGGAGATGGAAGGTTTTAGAGAGAACCAGATGGATTGTGAGAGAAGTGAGATAGGGGCCAAATGAGGATGGGAGGGGATAGTCTTTAGGTTTATTAATGGTAAGAGTGAATCTGGGTCGTTGATCAAATTTGATCAACGGTCCAGATTACACATATGATTGGGTCGGGTGATTTTAATGGATTGGGCCTAGGGTCTTGGGTTAATTCGATTGGGTCTTGGGCTGGTTTCAATTGGGTTGAGGTCACATTAAATTAGGGTATAACTTAAATAGAAAGGGGCTAATTGTCAAATACCCAATTAAATAGATAAATAATTAATAAAAATAGCTAACAATTACATAAAATGAAATAAAGACTAAATAGGTGAAATTAAGGTAATTAACTAGTATTTAAAATATAAAACGACTGATTATTGAATTAAAATAGCATAAAATGTACAATTAGGCTATAATTGCAAAATTATTGTAATTATAGCCAAATAATGCCAAATTGGCTAATTTGTGAAATAACTAAATCCTGATAGGACTAAAAATGATATATTGAGCTAAGAAATATTTTGAAATTATTTGTAATGAAATTTATGAAAAATTATTGGATGTAAAGTACTGAATAAATTAGAAAATAAATTGATAAAAATATAGAAAATTATGGAAAAATACCAATTATTATAAAAAGTGATTTTGAAGGTATATATGCAAGTTTACAAAAATATTTTTGAGGAAAATTGGGTATCAACAGCTGCCCCTCTTTACCTGGGAAGGATGGAAGAGTTGTCGGGTAAAGATATGATGGCCAATTTGACCGAGTGGAAATCGCTAGAAAGGTTCGGGTCGCACCCTAGTTTCTGAGCTGCCTACATATCCCTAGTTTTACAGGAATCAGGCTGTATATAGTTCAAGAACCACCGGTGAAGTATACCGATGATGTTTTATAAGGGTGGACGCAAAGTGCAAGGTTGGGTGAACAAGCGGCTTACGGGGTAGTTAGGAGAACTGGGACGGGACCGCTCCTTCCATGATGGATGTTGCTTGCCGAGTTACCTGCAAATGAGTAATACAAAATATCGTGCATAATTTAAACATGGTGCAAGTTCCCGTTGGACTATGAATGTTGTCTTTGGACGGTTAAGGATGACGTCTTTAGACCATGATGTCCTGGGCCATGAATTTCTTGATGCAGGATTCGCAGGCCATGATATGACGTTCTCGGGCCATGTAGATGGTGCCTCTGAACCATGACGCCTTTGAATAATGATATGCAAACTGATAAAAGAGATCCTCAGGCCATGACATGGTGTTCTCGGGCCATGAAGATGGTGCCTCCAAATGATGACGCCTTTGTATAAGTTGGTGATATTTTAGCCCATGAAGATGCAATATTATGATGCTGACAAGGTAGAGCTTATCCTTGCAAATTAAAGGGGCAGATCTTAGCCAAAAAAGAAAGCGCAATAAATAATGCTAGAGGTATTGGTTTCTTTTGAGAAGTAAATGGAGGTAGCGTTTAGTCTCGGAAGGCGGAAATGTAGCCTTATGCAGTATGCGAATGCAGATGGAAACAGCGTTTAGTATCAGAAGGCAGAAAGGTAGCCTTATGCAATATGCGAATGCAGATGGAGACAGCGTTTAGTCTCGGAAGTCAGAAAGGTAGCCTTATGCAATATGCGAAGGCAGAAAGGTAGCCTTATGCAATATGCAAATGCAGATGGAGACAACGTTTAGTCTTGGAAGGTAGAAATCTAGCCTTATGCAATATGCGAATGCAGATGGAGACAGCATTTAGTCTCGGAAGTAAAAAAGGTAGCCTTATGCAATATGCGAATACAGATGGAGACAACGTTTAGTCTCGGAAGGCAGAAAGGTAGCTTTATGAGAAATTTAAGGAAGGACAACAGAAATTCTTAGCTGGTGTTAAATTGCAGTAGAGCACTGTGATAATGAAGCATTGTTTGTGCTGATAATAAGTGTTGGCGTGATGAGTTTGAGGAATGATATTTGTCCTTTGAGCGGATAATATGTTTTGGGGCTTTTGCAATTTTTTGCCTGCATCCAAAGAAAGATCGTGAGTTTTGTAAAGGGGAAAGGTTAGTTTGCATTCCTTATGGCCCTTCTTGGCTCGTTTGCTTGATCATAATGATATTGTTTGCGTCATTGGGTCCGCCAAATAAGCTGCTTCAGAAAAAATAAATATGCATGATTTTTGAAAGATATAATATATAATCTAAAATAGTTTTAGATGAACCAACGACATGAAACAGCTTGAGACATTCCAACCTCTCCTGTTGCGGAAGTTTGAGGGTCCTCAAAATTCTGCCCCAGTTTGCTTGGTGGACACCTCTGACTGCTGCTCGCGCGGCGATTGACTGAACTTGTTTCGGAATTTTGAGGGTCTTCCTCAAAATTCTGCCCCAGTTGGCTGGGTGAATGCTTGTGGACTGCTAATATCTTCGGAATTTTGAGGGCCCTCTTCAAAATTCTGCCCAATTCCAATGGCGGGGAAACATAATTTTTTATTGAATTGTGATCGAACCCATAGGGCTGCCTACGTATCCCCTCTTAAACGGGAATCAGTTCAGGCGTAGTTCAAATTATATCATTGAGAAAGCATAAATATTACACATAGTATCGCTTGACTGCATCTGAATTAATCGGTTTCAACCAAACTTCTCTGTCCATTTCTGCAAGTATGAGTGCTCCTCCTGTCAGGACTCTATGAACCATGTACGGACCTTGCCAGTTGGGAGAGAACTTCCCCTTGGCCTCATCTTGATGTGGAAAGATTTTCTTTAAGACCAGTTGCCCTAGTGTGAATCGCCTCGGCTTGACTTTCTTGTTGAAGGCCCTGGCCATTCTGTTCTGATATAGTTGACCATGACATACTGCATTCATTCTCTTCCCTTCTATGAGGGCTAATTGCTCATAACGGCCTCTTACCCACTCTGCATCGTTGAGCTCGGCTTCTTGTATAATTCTTAGAGATGGAATCTCTACTTCGGCAGGAATTACAGCCTCTGTACCATAAACTAGCATATAGGGAGTTGCCCATGTTGATGTTCGGACAGTGGTGCGGTATCCCAGTAAAGCGAATGATAACTTTTCATGCCACTGCTTGTGCCTTTCTATCATCTTTCTTAGTATCTTCTTGATATTTTTGTTAGCAGCCTCTACGGCTCCATTCATATGAGGTCTATACGCTATGGAATTCTTGTGTTTGATCTTGAAAATTTCACACATAGCTTTCATCAAGTCACTGTTAGGATTAGAACCATTGTCGGTGATGATTGACTCTGGAACTCCGAACCAACAAACAATGCGGTTGCGGACAAAGTCGGCCACGACTTTCTTAGTAACTGCTTTGTAGGAGGCTGCTTCGACCCATTTAGTGAAGTAGTCAATGGCGACCAAAAGGAACCTGTGGCCATTGGAAGCGGCAGGCTCAATTGGTCTAATAACGTCCATACCCCAAGCGACGAACGACCATGGTGAGCTGGTTACATTGAGCTCACTTGGAGGCACCTTTATCATATCCCCATGTATCTGGCAGCGGTGGCATTTTCGAACATACTGGATGCAGTCCGTTTCTATAGTCATCCAAATTAACTAGCTCGAAGTATTTTCTTTGCTAAAACAAAATCGTTCATATGTGGGCCACAGGTCCCAGCAGTTTTGATGCTTCTTTTGCGTCAACACACCTTAATAACCCCAAATTAGGAGTCCTCCTATACAGGATTCCTCCATTGTGGAAGAAATTGTTGGACAATCTCCGAAGTGTGTGTTTCTGAGTGGAATTTGCGAGCTCGGGGTATTCTCCTTTTTCCAAGTACTTATCGATGTCATGAAACCAAGGATTTCCGTCTTCTTCTTCTTCGATCTCGGCACAGTAAGCTGGCTGATTATGGACCTTTATAGGAATAGGGTCTCATGAAATTCTTATCCGGATGCTGGATCATTGAGGACAAAGTAGCTAATGCATCGGTGAAATTCTGGATTCTGAGGACGTGCCGGAACTCTATCTTTGTGAATTTCTTTCTTAATTCATGTATGTAGTGCAGATACGGTAGTATCTTGGAATTCGTTGTTGCCCATTCTCCATGTACCTGATGTACCAATAAGTCTGAATCAGCGATCACTAACAGTTCCTGGACGTTCATGTCAATGGACATATTGAGCCTCAAGATGCAGGCTTCATACTCGGCAATGTTGTTGGTGCAAGGGAACCTGAGTTTGGCAGATATCGGATAATGCTGACCGGTCTCTGATACTAGGACTTCTCCAATACCGACTCCCTTGAAGTTTGCTGCTCCATTTAAGAACATCCTCCAACCATCATAGGATTCTGCAATGTCTTCTCCTATGAATGATACCTTCTCATCAGGAAAATATGTTTTTAGGGGTTCGTATTGCTGAGAACATCTTGCTGACAGGAAAAGTACTTCAGGTATGGCTCACTTTTTGGGTTCATGCCTTGTGTCTTGTGCTACCAAGAAATAGAATTCAGTAGCCTTGTCTACTGCTGAGGCTGAATATACGGTTGCAGCCTCATGTTGTGCCCAGTTGTTATGGATCAAACAACAACTCATGGAATTTGGTATTGATGTGGGATGCATTCCTATTTTTTGTGATAACACTAGTGCTATTAGTATGACGAAGAACCTGGTTCATCACAAAAGGACTAAGCACATAGATGTTAGACACCATTTCCTAAGGGATAACTATGAAAAAGGAATTATCTCAATCGAATTTTATGCTACTGATCATCAAATTGCTGATATATTCACTAAAGCACTTATTAGGGAGCATTTTGAGAGAAACAGGCTGGAATTAGGGATGATTAAGATCACCTGATTGAAAAAAAAAATATTTTTATAAATGAATTTTTTTTTTTTGGCTAGAAAATTTTAGTTAGGTACTTAATCAGATTAATAATTACTCAGCATCATGTCTTTATTGCCATACTCTTGTGCCATGTATTAATATGATTGCCTGAATGCTAATAATTTTTATCTATCTTTCAAAATTGAGGCAATTTAAATATTTCTAACAAGATGAACCTGGTTCATCTACGATGATTCATCTGACTAACAAGGTACGTACTCACCAAATCGTGATTACGATGGAGGACATTATGAATCTGTCTCCAATTATCCATCTGTTTACAGCTCCGAATCACCAAAAATTCCATCATCCCCTGAAAACACACCCATTCTTGAACCCACTCGAAACCCTACTCCTGCCCCCAAGAATCATTGTGTTAAAGTTCTTGCCCGAAAATCTGTTGCTTCTGGGGCTAGGAAAAAATTCTTGGAGGAACTTATTAAAGAAGACAAAAGTACTAAGTCAGATTCATCCAGTGAATCATTTAAATCAGCTAATAAGGAAGAAGCACCTGGTTCAACCAGTTCTGAAAAAGGTAATCTTGAAATCGATTCTGAACTTACTTCTGCTGATAAAAGATTTGTGTTAGTAGGGTCTGTTATTGATTTCGAAATAACTGGAAGGAAGAAGGGTGGGAGAAAAGAAAGAATTCTTGAGAGAGAGGGAGAAGAAGATGTGAGGTGATCTAGGGAGGATGGTGCCACACTGGTTATCTGTGGTCCCATTCCTGAAACCATGGGAGAAAAAGTCACTGATTTAGGGGGAAGCATAGTTGAGGAAGCTGCAGCAGGTCTTGCAACTGTGAAGAAAGGTACAGATAAACCTGGTTCATCGGGGGAAGAAACATTGGCTGAAAGGTTGAAAAAACTAGGGGAGTCTTATAACCCCAAGAGAAGAAGGAGTCAGAAACCCAAGAAGGCAACTCACCCAGTTCCTTCAAAGAAAAAGAAAATTTCTGAAGTTGATGATGTTTCTGCTCCAAAAGTTAGAGCTACTCGTAGCACTGTGAGAGAAGAAGAAGAGAAATT
>ML433102.1:1842-84475 GCA_005239525.1 Nicotiana knightiana
CACTTACTTTTTTTGCCAACCCAGATTGAGGATTTTCCATGGTGACGGTATTATTGGGGGATGGTGTCAGTGGTGCAGGTAAGACTGCTGGTAATCCCCTCGCAACTTCTTGCAAAGCTTGGCTCACATACTCTACAATTATTTGCTTTACCCGATCTTGTTCCACCGTTTGATCATTATTATCGTTGTTATTATTGGATCTTTTTGGGGATTGTTCCGTTGAACCACGTGGGGTTCCTGAAGGCGATGGAACTGGGGTTCCATTCCTTTGCTGGTTGTTGTCGTTGGAGTTCGACATAATTTAGAGGATATCTCTTGAAAAGCAAACAAAGATTATCAGATTCCCGGTAACAGAACCAATTTGGTTAACCAAAGAATTGGATTCTTTGCCCAAAGCTATTTTAAGAAAAACACGTGTTCATGATAACCAAAGAATAAGATAATAATTGTAGGTAAACTCGTAAATGGAAATCAGTAAGATGCATAAAAAGTAAGTGTATTGCAATAGCAGTTCGAATGTTTTTTTTCTCTCCTTTACAGGTTATATTTTTCTCCTTTATATAGGGAATTTCCTAATATAACGTCTACCCTTTTTCGTGATTTAGCATTAATGACTAATTATGACTCTAATGTAACGTTACAATGAATCAACCGTAACTGTTTCGTGAATGTTGTGTAACGTATGGATCTCCAATTTGAAGATCTCTGAATCTGCCCTTTATTCTGCCCAAATACACTTTGACCGTGTCTCTTCATCTTCTCAATCAGGTTGAGACTTCCGTAGCTAATTAACCCATGGGTGTGATTTGCCGTGCCTCTTTTCCTCATACCTCTTCGTAGAGTCCCGTCCAGCCGTCGTGTCTTCATTGCTCCACATAGACTACTGAGTCATCAAGATTTATTACACGTGTGAAGCTCTTTTTTACCAATACAATGGAGACTTCAAATATTCTCAAAGATCGATCAGAAGTTCTTAACAGGGAGAAGGCGAAAAGAACCTTGAACTGAATTATTACTTTCGGAACCGTTTCTACAGAAAAAACCGTAAAATAAAACAAACTTCTACCCCAGTTTTGGAGTATTAGGAATATGGATTTTTTGTTATGATGGGACCAAACCCAGGTTAAGGCTTCCTACGTATCCTTTCTGAATCAAGTCGGACGTAGTTCACTGACTCAGAAGATTTGTTGTTTGACTTTATTTCTTTTTTTTTTGCAAGTACACAGGTTCCAAAAAGTGGAAAACAAAGAAGACAAATATAGCTCAAAATGGCTTAACAAAAGGGTGACACCTTTTTGGAATAGCGAGCAATGATAGCCTTCGTCATCTCGATTATGGGAAAATCATGCGTGAAAGTTCCACAGTGGTATATATCAAACATAATATCTTTTGATTGCATCTGTGTTAATAGTCATGTCTGGTACCCTTCCTTCTTCATCTACCAAGTGCAAGGCCCTTTTTGGTAACACTTCTTGATGATGTAGGGTCCTTGCCAGTTTAGGGAGAACTTTCCTTTAGCTTCTACTTGGTGTGAAAGAATGTGTTTCAGAACAAGTTGGCCTACCTCGAAATTCCTTGGACGCGCACTTTCTTGTTGTAAGCGCGTGCCATTCTTTGCTGGTATAACTGGCCAAAACACACTGCTACTAGCCGTTGTTCATCAATCAGCATTAGTTGTTCTAATCGGGTCTTTACCCATTCTGTATCTTCAATATCCGACTCCACAATGATTCGAAGAGAGGAAATTTCGACTTCAACCAGTATTACAGCTTCCGTTCCATATACCAACATATAAGGAGTTGCACCAACAGATGTGCGAGTAGTTGTGCGGTATCCTAAAAGGGCGAAAGGTAACTTTTCATGCCATTGTCTGGAACCTTGGATCACTTCCTAAGAATCTTTTTGATGTTATTGTTCACCGCTTCAACGGCTTCATTGGCTTTTGTCCAGTAAGGGGTAAAATGGCGGTGCATAATTTTAAATTTCTCACATACCTCCTTCATCAAATGACTATTTAGATTGGATGCATTGTCAGTGATAATGGTCTTTGGGATACCAAAGAGACAGATGATGTTGGAATGAACAAAGTCTACCACTGCTTTCTGGTGACTGCTTTGAAAGTGACGACCTCTACCAATTTGGTGAAGTAATCAATTGCAACCAAAATGAATCTATGCCTATTTGAAGCCTTTGGCTCGATTGGCCCAATTACATCCATTCCCAAACAACAAAAGGCCAAGGAGAGGACATGGGATGCAACTCCGAAGGTGGCGAGTGAATCAGGTCACCACGAATCTGGCATCGGTGACACTTGTGAACAAAACTGAAGCAATCTCGCTCCATAGTAAGCCAATAATACCCTGCCCGAAGAATCTTCTTCGCCAAAACATATCCATTCATGTGTGGTCCGCATACCCCTGAATGCACTTCACTCATGATCCGCTCAGCTTCTGTGGCATCTATGCATCTCAACAAGTCTAAATCTGGGGGTCCTTTTGTACACCCATTCAGGAAGAAACCACAGGCGAGCCGCCTTATAGTTTTTTTTTGATCTGCCTTGGCATGCTCTGGGTATTCCCTTGTTTTCAGGAATCGTTTTATGTAATGATACCATGGTTCACCATCTGGTTCTGTCTCAATAGTATTGCAGTAACCGTGTTGATTCTGAACTTGGATTTCTAATGGATCAATATGAGTGTTACCTGGATAAGGGAGCATCGAGGCTAAGGTAGCCAAGGCGTTGGCTACCTCGTTGTGAAACCTGGGAATGTACCTGAACTCGATGGATTTGAATCTTTTGCTCAGGTCTTGCAAACGTTTTCTATATGGAATAAGCTTGATCTCTCGAGTCTCCCATTCCCCTTGGGCTTGCCGGATAAGCAAATCAGAATCTCCTAAAACCAATAGTTCATGCACATCCAGATCGAGGGCCATTTTTAGACCCATGATACAAGCTTCGTATTCTGTCGTATTATTGGTACAGAAGAAACAAATTCAGGCTGTTGCAGGGTAATATTGTCCAACAGGTGAGATGAGGATTGCCCCGATCCCAACTCCTTTGACATTGACAGCCCCATCAAAATACATTTTCCATACATGGCTATCGTTCGAAACTACTTCCTCTATTGAGTTGACCTCTTCATCTAGGAAGTATGTGATCGGTGGCTTGTAATCATCATCAACTTGATTCTCTGCCAAATGATCTGCCAAAGCCTCTGCTTTCATTGCGGTGCGAGTGAGACAGACAATGTCAAACCTTATGAGCAGAATCTGTCATTTTACGAGCTTGCCAGTGGGAATTTGCTTTTGAAAGATGTACTTCAAAGGATCCATTATGGATATGAGGTAAGTGGTGTAGGCTAGGAGATAATGCCTCAGCTTCTGAGCAACCCAAGTCAAGGCACAACACGTCCTTTCCAAAAGGATGTACTTAACCTCATAATTGGTGAACTTCTCGCTCAGATAATAGATTGCATGTTCCTTTTTTCCTGTTGCATCATGTTACCCCAGAACGCATCCAAAGGAATTATCCAGCACCGATAGATATAAAAACAAAGGCCAACCAGGTTCAGTGGGACCAGTACAAGGGGTTTTGATAGATAGTCTTTGATCCTATCAAAAGCTTTTTGGCAATCGTCCGTCCACTTGATAGCAGCATCCTTTTTCAGCTTCTTAAAGATGGGTTTGCACGTGGTTGTGAGCTGAGCAATGAACCTACCAATGTAGTTCAGTCTCCCGAGAAAACTCATGACTTCATTTTTGTTCTTCAGGGGTGGCAGATCTCGAATGGACTGTATCTTAGATGGATCATATTTGATGCCTCTCCGGCTAACTATAAAACCGAGGAGTTCCCCAGATGGAACCCCAAATGCACACTTGGCTGGATTAAGCTTAAGGCCATATTTTCGAAGCCGTTCGAAGAACTTTTTCAAATCGCGCACGTGATCAGATTGTGTCTTTGATTTTATGATGACATCATCGACATATACTTCGATCCCTTTGTGCATCATGTCGTGGAAAATGGTGGTCATGGCCCTCATATAAGTTTCCCCTGCATTCTTCAAACCGAATGGCATGATCCTGCAACAATAAGTACCCCATGGAGTGGTGAAAGCGGTATTTTCTGCATCATCCTCATCCATTAGAATCTGGTGGTACCCAGCATAGCAATCCACGAACGACTGTATCTCATGTTTTGCGCAATTATCTACGAGAATGTGGATGTTCGGGAAAGGAAAATTATCCTTTGGACTTGCTTTGTTAAGGTCTTTGTAGTCAACACAGACTCTAGTTTTTCCATCTTTCTTTGGAACAGGCACAACATTTGCCACCCATGTGGTGTATCGGACAGCTCTGACCACATTGGCGCTCAGTTGTTTCATTATTTCCTCTTTGATTTTATTACTCATGTCTGTTTTAAATTTTCGTTGCTTTTGTTGGACTGGTGGAAAATCAGGATACGTGTGAAGCTTATGAACCACTAGATCAGCACTTAAACCCGAAATATCATCATAAGACCAAGCAAGCATGTCTCTGTATTCAAATAAAAGTTGAATCAAGGAATCTCTGGTTTTTTGTTCAGTGTGAATGCTTATGTTTATTTATCTAACTTCTTCATGACTTCCGATATTAATGGACTCAGTTTCATTGAGGTTGGGCATAGGCTTATTTTCAAACTGTTCCAACTCTCTTGTATCTCCTCAATAGCCTCATCTTCATCATATTCAACCTCTTGATGCATTATTTCGAATTAGACAGCTTTTTAAGATCTGAGCGTGAATTCCGCATGCATGTCATGTTATTAAAGTTGGCATTAACAAAACTTAAATAGAAACAAAATGACTGGAATTAGGAAAAGGAAAAGATACAAAATTTAATACGAAACTGAACTGCATTTTATTGAATTCGAAAGGATAGAAGGGTTAACATCAAAACAAAACAATCATACTGAGATGTTTGGATTACAACCCTGAAAGTAACCCAAAATACAAAAAAGAAGTTGCAAAAGCAAATTACCAAGACTCCTTCCTTGTGGGGAGAGAAGTTGCTTCCCAATTGTTGAGCATGGTGTCTGGGCCAATTAGTTGCATATCGGCACGACTAGTGCCTTCACCACCCTAGATCATATTCACTTCAGAAAACATCTGGCTGAGTCCATGGCAAATTTCATCAATGTTTTCCTGCGCCGAGGAATGTCGACCTTCTTGGAGTCGTGGCTTGACAAAAGTGTAGAAAATGTGGGGGATAGGTTGTTGCAAGACCCATCCATGCTTTTTGCGGTGTTTGGCTTTGTCTTCGTCTGCTTGTGTTGCCCTGAAGCCTAAATCAAAAGTTCCCTGGTTACTGAACGGAGAAATGGGCTCCGAAATTCCTTGCAACGATGCCCATAAGCCTTTTCCTAGCTCATAACCCTGTCCCATCATAAGTGCAGCCACCATTACAGATGTGGCGGAAAGACGAGGATGCAGAATGGGCCTTCCTTCCCCAGCATGGTCCCCGACAACCACTTCAAAAGACAGATAAACAATGGAATCACACCCTTCCTTGGCCTTAATACAGGGGATTAACGGGTTTTTATAAATGGACGACTCGTCTTCCCCGTGAACAATTTCTTGCCTGTCATGTTTGAATTTGAGCATCTGATGCAAGGTGGATAGCACAGATCAGGTAGTATGGATCCATGGCCTTCCAAGAAGAAAGTTATAAGAAGTGTTCATGTCCATTACCTGGAAGACAATTTCAAAGTCAACCGGCCTAATCATCATGGTGAGACTTATCTCCCCAATATCTCTTGCTGAGCCATCAAAAGCCCGGATACGGACATTGCTGGTTCGGATCCTGTCTGTATTAATCTTCATGCTTTTCAAGGTGGAGAGAGGGCATACATCTACGCTCGAGCCTCCGTCAACCATGACTCGCTTTACGTAGTGCCCCTTACATTTAATAGTCAAGTGTAAAGCCCTGTTATGCCCGACTCCTTCTTCGGGGAGTTCATCATCAGTAAAGGTGATTATGTTCACCTCAAAAGATCTGTTGGCCATCTTCTCTAACTGATTCACTGTGGTCTTCTCTGAGACATGTGCCTCATTCAGGATCTTGATTAGCACACGAGCATGCTCTTTTGAATGTATTAGTAGAGATAGTAGAGAAATTTGGGCAGAAGTCTTTCTCAGCTGGTCAATGATTGAGTAATCCTGAACTTTCATCTTTTTCAAAAGCTCTTCTGCTTCTTCTTCAGTGACTGGTTTCTTTATTGACAATTGGCTTTCTCTAATTTGCTTGGCCTTTCTCAACTCTTCTGGAGAGTAACACCTCCCCGATCGAGTCAAACCTCCAGTTTCCCCCAGTTCTTCTATGATTTCCTTGACTTTGTAGGTCATCACAGTTTTGTTCTAGTTCCAAGGTTTTCGTGTTTGTAACGGGGGTTGCACGACAGGTTTGATTAAGATTGACTCTGTTATACCCTTCATACCACCCTGATTCTGCTTTGTGTTAGGGTAGCCTCCAAGGACATACAACCTTGGGCTTGGAACATTGGAGCGAACTTCTAATCTCGAGACCTTGGGAAAAAATAAAGTTACATTTTCTAAGCTCGGGGCACCTTTCACAATTAATGGCACATCTCGGCTTGGACTGACTTCCAGTTTGGTTCCCTCTTGCATCGTTCCTTCTGTCATTTCTTCTCGACCAACCGGCTTGCATTCTTGATCTCGGACAATCATTCCCACAAAGTGAACATCATTATGTACTGGAAAGGGGTTGTTGGTAACATTATGAGGGCCCTCGTCATTTGTCACTACAATCAGTTTTTCAGCAATTGGTCTTTCTATGGCTCTTTTCAGAGTCCAACAGTCATCAGTGCTATGTCCGGGGGGTATCTGAATGATATTCACATCTAGAATTTGCTTGAAATCCATGTGAATAAGGATGTATATGGTGGGGAGCGATGGGTCCGATCACTCCTATTTGCTTCAGCTTCTAGAATAAACTAGAGTATGATTCAGCCAATGGAGTGAATTTTCCCGTCGGCCTCTTCTCTCGACCATAATCCTGCCTAAGACGAGCATTGTAGGGTGCCCGAGAATTTTGCTACTGAGGCTGGGGGATCCTTGGAGCTGGTGCCCGTACTTCCTGATTGGGAGGCCGAGCATAGGATTGAGAATTGAACATTGTATACGGTGGTGGGCCCGTAGAGTATTGAGGAATTTGCGGAGGATAATAATGTTGAGGGTAGCTGGATTTCCCCTGATGAACTTGCACATAAGGGTGCGATGCCCCTCTTTGAACTTCCCTAAATCCCGAAGTCATCATGGACCCTTCATATCTCTTCTTTCTATTTTCCAAGCTTCCCGACCCATATTGGATAGCTTGGGTAGTGTCTTTGAGAGCACCTTGACTTACAATTCTTCCAGTCTTGAGGCCATTTTCGACCATCTCCCCTATTTTGATTGCTTCTGCAAAAGGTCTACCCATCGCGGACATCATGTTCTGAAAGTAATCAGGCTCTTGAGCCTCCAGAAAAACAATGATCAACTCGTGGTTATCCATGGGTGTCTTGACTCTAGCCGCTTGCTCCCTCCACTTGATTGCATACTCCCTAAAGCTTTCATTCTGCTTTTTCTTCATATTGGACAGGGAATTGCGATCTGGTGCAATATCTATATTGTAATGGAATTGTTTGACGAAGTCCTGAGCCATGTCGTCCCAGACATGCCAGTGAGAGATATCTTGGTCAATGAACCATCGGAGGCTACCCCCACAAGACTTTCCTCAAAATAAGCCATCAGCAATTCTTCTTTTCCACCTACACCCCTCAGCTGGTTGCAGTACCTTTTCAAGTGGGCGATAGGGTCGCCGTGTCCATCATACTTCTAAAATTTTGGTGTCTTGAACCCTGGTGGTAAATGGATGTGAGGGAATATGCATAGATCACTGAACGATACACTATTGTGACCACCTAGTCCTTGTATGTTATTTATGTTCTATTCAAGACTTTTCATTTTCCTGGCCATCGCATCTGGCTCACCTTCTTTGTAGGCTCTTCATTTTTCACTGGTGACTCGTACTGAGGAGTCTGATTGTATGGAGCCGAGACTCTGAAAGCCATATTTGGAGAGTAATAACGGCTATCGTAAGCATGATATGGTGGCTCATTGCTTGGCCTAGTCACATGAGCTGGTGGTGGGATTGTATATACCGGCGCTCCAGACACAACAATCGGGGTGTTCCTGACCGGTGCGGTTGGAGGTCGCACATTAGAGGTACCAGGGGTGACATGGAAGCTGTAGTTTGGCACATACCCTGGTGGTAGAATGTGATCGCTCGTTGCATGGAGCGATGGTTGAGTAGCCAGGGGTACGGTGGAAGTTCCTTCTGAGGGAACCCAAGGCGGAGGCTGACCGGAGACCCAAGCCTGATATACATCAGATAGTTGTTGTTTTAATCTTCTTACTTCCTCCGACTCTTGATCAACTGACTGACCATGGGGGTCGTCACTGACCAACTCGATTTCATCATTATTAGCCATCGGTACCTTTCCTTAAGATCTGGTGAAGTGATGATTTGTTGCCAGTTTCACCACAAACCAACCACCTTAAGCTTACTATATAAGAGCCAACAAACGTGTTAGGGTTAAGTATTTTATAGATATGAATCACACGTAAATATGTTATGCTCCTAAAATTATCACCATCTCTAACATGCTTTTGGAAGGCTTCATGTTTCATCCTGGCTTATCAGGTTGCTGCTTATTGATGCTTTTTTTTCTTTTCTTTTTTTCACTCACATTTTGATCCCTCACTTTAGAGTCATTGAAAAATATTTGATCGAACCTTTTGAGGGTTGCCTACGTATCATGTCGCCGCATGAATCAGATCATTACGTAGTTCAGGGAGCTCAAGAATAAATATATAAACTAACTCTTTTTTTTTCTTTTTTTTTACTCATATACAAATTAGACCACGAAAGCTCCTAAAAAGGAAAGTATTTTTGGATTTTAGTTTTTGGAAATTGTTGAAAGAAAGACTTCTAAAAAAGAAAAAAAAATTCTCTTTTTTTTGGATTTTGATTTTCTTTTTGGTTTTTTTTTGAAAGACTTCTAAAGAATAAAGAAAATATTTTTGGAGTTTTGAATCTTTGCCAATGAATTTCCAAAAAAACAAAGAAAAATCTTAATGTTGAAAGAAATACTTCTAAAGTAGTAAGAAATTAGTTTTTTTATTTTTTTATTTTTGGATTTTTATTTATTTTTTGTTTTATTTGGAATCTTCGAAAGAAAAACTTCTAAAAAAACATATTTTTGGATTTTTATTTTTTGCCTGTGAATTTCCGAAACTATTTTTTGATTCTGATTTTTCTTTCTGAAAGAAACTTCTGAAGAAGAACAAAAATATTTTGGAATTCAAATTTTTTTTTTTTTTTGCTTTTCAAAAAAAAATTCTGGATTTGATGTATTAAAGACTAAAGGAAAATATTTTTTGTTTTTTAAAAATTGAGGGCTGGACCCGATAAAGGTTGCCTACGTATCTCACATCCGGTGAGAATCAAACCCACGTAGTTCGATAAAGTCGAGTATTTTTCTCTTTTGATTTTTATGAAAATTAATCTTTACACCTCACGCCAGACTATTACAAAATCTTAGTAAAAAATGATTGTTTGTACTAAACTAGGAGAAAGTTTTTTTTAATTATTTATTTTAATATTTTCGCTCAAATATTTCTAAAGCCGGTCAACAATGCAAGAAAGCCTTACACATGATGTAGCAAATAGCACATAAGTGAAAATTATGGTCTCAAAGAGGATACCTGTCTCATACGGACTCGGCCCCTGTGCCGAGTTTCGCTAATACAAATGCACGTGATGCAAGTAAAGCGAACCTGCTAGGGATAACCCGGCATGTGGCCTGTTCTTCTAGGTTGTAAAGATCCTAGGGAATGAGGTGTATCTAGACTGGCCATAAAACAAGCGGACAACTCGAGTTGGGAAGGGGTAGCGTACCGGGAGCAATACTTCTCCGGCTTTACTGGACCATCCCCGTTCTTAAATACGGGTGACTAATAATCCTTCACCGGGAGCCCAGGCCCACCGATTTTATCTCAAAACAGAATGGGGCGCGTATCTGCGATTCCCAGGGTTGTATTCAGAAGACTCAGGGGGGGAGTGCAAGAAGACAATTTATATGTACAGTTCAACAATATCAAAGTGGTAAAAAGCGGTAACACATTAGGCACAAATAAATCACAACATATACAAAATAAAGCCAAATAAAAGTCATTATGTACAAGCTCGAATTCTGGTTGTTCCCCAGCAGAGTCGCCAAAGCTGTCACACCCCTTTTCTAACCTCTAAAAGATAGATGTGTTATGGATGGTGGATTAAAGGGTTTTTCCAATTAAAGTGACAAACTTGAGTAGGGATTATTTTATCGTTCAGAGCCGCCACTTGGAATTGATTTTTGGGTGCTCCAAGTCACCTTTTGTTTGAATCCCTATTCAAGGGAAGGTTTGACTCTATTATTATTGGTCTGCAAAAATAAAGTCCAGGTAAGAAATTCTGTTGACCGGGGAGAAGGTGTAAGGCATTCCCCGAGTCCTGTGGTTCTAGCACGGTCACTTTTATTGACTAAAATTGGCTTGAGTTAATTTTTGGATAAACTATGCTTTATTTGATTTTCATGTTTGCCTATGTCCCCTATTATTGTTGATGACTTTATTAATCTCAAACTAGGACGAGTATCCCCGACCCTAGCTTACACTAACCAAGACGAGTATTCCCGACCTTGGTTCGTGCGTCGTACCCAAAAGTAGAGCCTACTCGAAGTTAATTGAATTAAAAACTTTTAATTAATTGATGAAATTGGAACACAACGTATCCTCACGATCTTGTCATTTTATTTATGTCTTTATTGTTGAAACATTATGCAAATGAATGTTGGACCAATTCTACCTATTTAAAAGCATATAAAAAAACGGGGCTAGCTATCATGTTATTTATGTTGGGCAAAACTGAATCATCACCCCACATTCCATTTGTCTTATTTTACAAACTTAATTTACAACCTTGATTTTCATGTCAACTTAAAAAAACCAATACATTGTTATTCAACGCTAATCACGGGGCTAACAAAAATTAGTAGTAAGCATCACCCTAAAACATGGAGAAATAAACTAAGAAAGTCCAATAACTAAGAGACTTTATCTTAACGAATGGTCATTGAAACATGACAAGCCTACTAACAATGCTTGGTAAACTAAAGGCTAATTTAAAAGAAAACTATCTGACATGTTACAAAAAATTATCTATTTATGAAACTAATATAATAAAATTGATACGAGAACAAATCTTGTCTCGAAAACTCGATCAAACTTGCACCTTTTAGTTAAACCCATCTCTTATGATATTGTTCTAGTATTGCTTTCTCATAACAATGCTTGAACATGATGAAAAAAATAAGCATGGAAAAAACGAATCAAGTTAAACCAAAACCAACGGAGTATGTTCTAAGCAACAGAAAACTGGAGAGACTTAAATCTTTCCATCTTCTTTCATGTTTGAACAGATTTACAATAGTGTGGCGAAAGAATTACATGGATAGCAGAAAAATGAAAAAAAAATTCAGCAATGAGAGGAACTGAATTTCAGCAACAAACAGCAACGCAACAACAACAAAAGAACCTCTTGTGACCCGAGAAACAACCCCAGAAAAGTCTTGCAAAAGTTACTTGAAAACAATAGCTAGTTACTCCAGTGATTGCCTAAAGTACCTCTCTACGTTTCTCAAAGTCTTGCACTCTAAGAACCACTACAACAACTCCAATTTTCAGCTTACAATTAAGCGTTCAACTTAACTCCTAAAGTTGTGTTTTTTTAGTGTGTAAAAATGTCTAGCAGATGTATGATAGAGTGTGTTCAGGAAGTTATCTAAGTGTGTCTTTAAAATAGGAAAGGAGCAGCCCTTAAGTAAGCAAAGAAAGTCACTTTTGGAAAGCTTTTGGTTCACCAAAAGCCTGTCCAAAAGGACTGACTTTTGTTCACCAAAACACTGCTCAAAAGACTCACTTTTGTGTGCTAAAAACTGTTCAAAAGGGGGGAAAGGACAATCCTTCAACAACTGTGGCAGAAGCATGGGGTAAAAAGGGAGTATTTCAGCCACTCTAGCACTAAAAGTAAGTTACTAATGTACCCTTAATACATGATTACTCATCTACTTTGCAGCTTTTTACAAAATCAGTACTAACCATGTGATTCAAACCAAACTAAGATAGAAAGAACACATAACTAGACTCAAGTTATCAACCAAACATCATTTGCTAAGTAGTAACTAGATTAAAAATACTTCAACATAATTCGAAAAGCAATTTAGAACCAAACAACCTAGTTAGAACATAAACTTAATTGCAACAATGGTTACAACCTAACGGAATTGGTTATAAACTAATTAGAACATCAAACTAACTAAAACTCATAGTAACTAAACCAAACAGGTAATCAAGATCAAAACAATCAACAAGTAATGGATATTAACAAAAACTTTAAACAACGAGAATCGATATGAGCCAGTATTTTGTTGAAACTAAACTAGAACAACTATCCTAATTTAACTAAATCAAAAGGCATGAATTACATGATTAGGAAAAACATAGACATAGAACACAAATTAAAACCTAAACCTAATCGCTAAAGAAATAGAAACTACATCAAGCGTTAGACTAAGACGACAACTAACAGAATTTAACTTAAATAAGAAAACTACAATCAAATATATTACATTAACAAATCAGAAACACAAAGGAAAAGATTAGTGTTTTACCTAAATGCTCAGGCTTTGAACCAGTAGTACGACACAAATAGACGATGAATCGACCTCCATGCCTCTTTTTCTCGATGACAAATGCCGAAAAACATAAACTCTGGCGAACCAAGTTGAGTCCAGCACTGTGTCGAAGAGAAAGAGAGACTAAGGGTCGTGTTTATGCTAGATGGAGGCTCAGGGGCGGTAGTAAGGTGGAAGCGAGGTGGCTGGCCGAAACTTGTAGAATTTTGGAGGGGTTTGAAGGTTTTGGGGCGTGGAATGGAGAAGAGGAGAGTGAGATGAGGCCGGTGGTATGATTTTTATGGGGTTTGGAGGTGGTAGACGGCAGCTAGGGTTTCGAATTTTCTTAGATTTATGGTGATTAGTGAGGATTTAAAGGATTTGGGGTTTGGATTCAGGGGGAGGAGGTTGAGAGGAAGAAAGGATGAAATTTTGGGGTGGTTTGGGCAACGGCCGCCGGCAATGGCGATTTCCAGCCGGCGGAGCCACCGTGGTGAGCGATAGAGAGATAGAGAGACGAGAGACGAGAGAGTGATGAGAGAGTGAGGAGAGAGGAAGAAGAAAAGAGAATAGGGAAAATGGGGGCAATTTCGGCCACCTTAGGATTTAAATACCAAGAATGGAGATTAAATGGTGACCATTGGATGAGGGAGTGATGAAGCGCTGAGATT
Organism: Nicotiana knightiana; assembly: GCA_005239525.1. NCBI lineage: Eukaryota > Viridiplantae > Streptophyta > Magnoliopsida > Solanales > Solanaceae > Nicotiana > Nicotiana knightiana. The sequence goes on from ML433102.1 coordinate 15,325, forward strand.
TGGTCTTGGCTCACTTAATGAAACGACATAGTTTCATGATGAAACTACGCCGTTTTGAACCAAGTCTTGGCCAGCTCTTTTGGACTAGGTTGGCCGAATTGGGTTGCTGGTTTTGCATGATTTTGACCCAACTGATGAAACAAAAACTATTTGCCCCAATTCTTCACAAATCTATTATTACACATACGATAATTAATCGAAAACACACAATCATAAGACAAAAATATGGACTAAATATAAACATTTACACTTAGTAAATTAGTACCTTATATTTTCTTTAATAGACATGAAAAGAGCTATTAAATGAGTTGGAGGGAGTAAACAAAATCCTAAAACTCCATCTCCAGCTTATTACTTTTGACATTGTCCGGTCAACTCTAATAACTGTTCGTAAAACAAAATTAAATACAGTTATCCACTTTTAAGAACCGGAAATTCGAACTGATTCATTTTGGTCAACTATAATGAGTACTTTACTACTTTTCAAAGTAAAATCAAGTTCATGTTTCAAACCGGAAAATTTTGAACAAAGAGCTTTAGTACTATATATTGATAATTAACCCATTATAATAAATTAACCTAAAATAATATTATGAAAAATCTTTACACTTACGGTATGTAGATTAAATCCAATTACAAAATATTGCTCCAATTAACTTTTCTTGAAAATAAATCTAAAAGAGAAATTGATGCTATGTAAAATTTGAAATCCTTATACCATCCAAATGGGACAATTATTCTTAATCTTTTTTCATTTGATTCACATTGAAAAATTCCATATTTTGTATGTACATGATCCCATGGCTCTGCCAAAACACAATTATTCTTATAATCCTCTATAAATTATATCATAATTAGATTATTTTTATGTCGACCGTTAATTAATTGCAATTTTCCTTCTTTATCTAAGTTTCAAAAAGACAAAAGTGAAAATTGAATTTAGAGATAAAAGAATAATTAAAGATGAGTAAACCTCATTGATGAGTAAGACAAAGGAAAATAGACTTTTGCTTTTACTTTTCTTTTTCCTTTACTGATTTCCTCAAATACTATGATGACACACTCCATGTGAATATCACAAGTCAAAGTCCACTCACGTGTACACCCTCTTTCTATTTCTTAACCGTACGATCACATCAACATTTTGTACAAGAAATAAATCAGCGGGTCAGATTTAAAGTAAATATACAACCCATGTAACAAAATAGAGCATTTCCCCAAGTACAAGACAGTAACAAAAAGTCTGAAGGGTCCATGCCTATTTTTCGGACATAAATATTAGAATTAGATACTGAAAAAAATAGATAACAAAGACAAAAAGTACTACATACAGTAAAGTAACATAGGGAGTTGTTATATATATGTCTATATATATAGACATAGACGTATTAGATCATCAGAAGTCTGAAATCTCTTTGTAAGATTCAAGATCAAGAGTGAAGCTGGACTTTTTCACTATTTTTGGGTAAAAATCTTTTCTTGGTAATTTCCCTTTAGTCAATCTAAGAGGAAGCGCTATATACTTGACTTGACTCATTCTTGAGAGTTCTTTTTTGAGATATGGGTTGTAAAGATTACAGCTTTGTGGTAAAGGGGGTGGCTGTTTAATCTTGAAAAAGATTGAAACTTTATCTATGTTCTGTGCTAATTCAACACAATTGAGATTTTTCTGCCAGAAAGGTTTTTGGGTTGTGGATTGATTGTTTGAAGAATTTTTTGAATTGGGGTTTTTGAATTTTTCTTGGATTTTGAAGGAAGAGGGGGGGGGGGGGGGGGGATGTGATGGAGGATAAAGCAGCAGCTTTTCATACTGCTGTAAATGCAGTGCAGGCACTTGGTAGGGGCTTTGATGTGAACTATGATACCAGGTTGCTCTATTGTAAGGGAGTGGCTGGTTCTAGGGTTGTAGAGATTAATGAAGAACATACAAGGGATCTTTGGTTATATGATGATGTTGTTCTCCCAAATGTCTCAAAGGATATTAAGAACTTTCAAGAGGACGGCGGTCGCTATGGGACTAGTGTTTGCTCTTATAATGAGGTATTTGCAATGTTGTTAAGTTTCCTCTATGGCACTAATTTTACTCTTTTGTCAATTGTGTGAAGCACTCTAGCTACCTCTGGATTTCGAATTGAAATTAACCAAATAATTAATTTGCTTAAAAACAAGTGCTCCAAGATTGTAAACTCGTGTTTGAAGTTGGAAATGTTGAACTATGAGGGACTGCATCCATTTAATTGTTTCGAAAAAGTAGTCTCGTTATTGCATGCTGCGCTCAGATTGATGCAACATTGAATGGTGGTCTGGTTGAAATTGATTTCTGTTGTATATAGATTATAATTTTTATCCTTTTGCTTTCTAGAGGAAGGAAATTTATCTCATCTTAGAACCTGTTGTCCGTGAATGGTACTTATGTGTATTTTTCTGTATGCATGTTTTGCATGTGCTACTATCTTTATTGTGTGTCGTAAACATTTCAGGCGAAAGAAGCCACTTGTTTAGGTCAATTGTTAGTTAAGGGTGTTCATGAGCAATTTCAGTATGCATGTTCTGCATGTGGTTCTGTCTTTATTCTATGTAATAGACATCTTAGGAGAAAGCAGTCACTTGTCTAGGCCCCGTGTTTAACATGAACCAAGGAAGATATGTTCTTAATCAGACTCTCTTTATGTGGTGCCGGAAAAAAAGAGATCAAAGCCTATGTGTTTCACTAGAATCTTTAACATGCGAGACTCAAAATCTCGTGCTAAATAGTGTGGATATTATGGTAAACTGCTTTATGAGGAGGTGAGGATGTTATCTCTTCACATGGTAGTTAAACCAGCAATAATAAAACAAAGGTTTACATAGTATATCACAGTGTTGTGAAGAGTGTGAAGCGAGGAAAAGCGACAACCCTCATTTCACGAGAAGCGAGAAGCGAAGTGAAGCGGAACTTAAAAAAAAAAATTAAAATTGAAAGAACAACTACATAACACATAAGAAAGGCAATAAGAACTAAGAATACTTCATATAAAAATTGGGCAGAAACTGGAAAAATTGGGCAGAAATTTTCTGATAAAAAACTGAAGGTAAAAAAAAAATTCGCCAGCATTTCGGCGCTTTTTGGACATTTAGAAAGAAACAGAAAATTCGCAAGAAGAAGAAGAATGAAAATCAAAATTGCAGAACATACCTGTTGAAAGTCGCTGCTGTACTGTTGAAGAAGAAGAAGAACAACCCTAGTTGATGCTTTGAGATTATTTCAGAAATCAGAAGTAGATGATGAAGAGAAGAAGAAATCGCACTGTTGTTGAAGAATAACCCTAGTCTCGCTGCTATTGAAGTCTTGAAAAAGTCCAGACAGTGTTGTGAAACCGCGTTTTTTAATAAATAGGGCTTGGGTATTTTTAAACAAAGAAGAGGACACTTCTAACGCTTCTTCTCGCTTCACCGCTTCTCGCTTTTTACAGAGAAACGGTCGCTTTTCTTACCAGAGTCACTTTTCTTACCTGAAGCGAAGACCTGCACGCTTCGCCTCGCTTCTCGCTTAAAGCGAGGAAGCGAGCGCTTTTTTAAACATTGGTGTATCAGTTGGGGTATGTACATTGTGTCGGTTAGAAGGTCAGTTATTGGTCACGGGGAAGGGACGGGNCTTGTGAGTCCATGAAGTGCTTGTGATGAATGAAATATCAAGTCTGGCTGTTTCACTGGCTATGATTATATGTTGCAGATGTTTTCATTATAGTTTAAACTACACATGACCGTTTTTGGTCTAAAGTCAACTTGTTGTACATAGGGCGACCAACAATGTGGCGATCAACCAAGTGTGGCTGTTTCGCTTGCTTTGATTACGTCTGCAGATGGGTTGACTATAGTTTAAACTAGACATGACCATCTTTGGTCTGAATCAACTTTTAGGGCAACTAACAATGTGGCGATTTGCAAAATGGAGTTAAAGATTGATTGTCTACAAGATTCGTTATACAGGGGACTACTCATATTTAGTTCATGTACTTAAGGGTGAGGATAGAGTTGGTACTAATTTTTTGCCACAAGAATACGCCTGGCCTATATCTACTGATTAAGATGTGCCTTTCCCTAAATCAATAAACAACAATCCAATGAAGTAAAATGTGTGAAAATTATCTTACATGAAAACCAATGCAATGATTGGAATATCGATACCATCACCAAGTATAAACAGTTAGAAAAATGAAATATTAGAAGCTTTCTATGACCTTATCTTCGGAGATTTCTGTATCAGATTTGTTTAGTTAAACGAGATGCTGCAAAGGTTAATACAGTGGTCAAGTTCCAAATAAGCAATTTGTAAGGGACTGGATAATTACGCCTCATCATGCTATCACATGATCGTTAAGGATATTGAGGCTACTATGCTGAAGTATGTGAACATCACCTTACTCTGTTTATTTTTCAGTGAAGGAAAACATGCTATGATGGTACTTCTATGATGTATTCTCATGATCCAAAACGTGGTTTTAAGGGTAAGCTTCAGTCGAAGAGAAGTCCTTGACTTCCACAACAGAACACATACATACACATATTTGGTGCTTGACTTTTCCATCAATGTCGCTGGCTCTCTTCGTGTGAATTCTATATCCAGAAATGGATCTCCTCTCATCTCTGTATAACCGTCATAATTCTTGGATTTTTTTCTTTTGTGAATTATAATTTCTAAGTCCCATGTCGGTTTTTTTAAAAGATGGGACAGCAAAAAGATTAAAAGTATTAATTGAAAATGTCAGTCAATTTTTTATTAGACATAGAGGGCTTTAAATAGCCAATTTGAGAACATAATATGCAAAAAAATATGCATAACAAGAATTCAAAATAAACTAAAATATCTCAACAAACCTAAAAAATCTAACAGAAATTTAAATTCAAAAAAGTAGATTCATCGTAAAACTAAGCAACTTATTATGCTAAAATATTGCAACAGTAACTGAAGCAAATCTTCAACACTCCTTTATTTCAGTTGCTCCAAAATAATTGCTCCTCCTCAATTACTGCTTCTGCTGTTTGTGCTTGAGGATTGTGTTGAGTGTCTTCGAACTTGCACACTTTTGTAACATCGCATGTTTGTTTACAAATACCACATATTGTATCATGTGTCCTCCAACAAAATTTTTCTAGGTGTGTTTTCTTTTTGCAGTAATTGCAAAGAGGATAATTGACCTTTTCTTTTTTGTTTTGTGCATAAAAGCACCTTCAGTAACTACTTCTTGTCTAAATGCTCTTCTTTGTTCTTGTTTTTCTCTTTGCAGTAATTGCAAAGAGGATAATTGACCTTTTCTTTTTTGTTTTGTGCATAAAAAGCACCTTCAGTAACTACTTCTTTTCTAAATGCTTTTCTTTGTTCTTGTGCTTGAAGATCACTTATTAATTCTGCAACCGAGATGGTAGAGAGATCTTTAGACTCTTCTAGAGAGGAAATTTTGGATTCAAATCTCTCTGGAACCGTCACAAGAATTTTTTTCAACTATTCTGTCATCTTTAAAATCCTCGCCAAGCAACCTGATTCTATTAACGATAGAAGAAATCCGATCAGAATACCTAGTGATAGTCTCGTTTTCTTGCATCCTAAGAAATTCAAAATCTCTTTTCAAATTTAAAATCTGCATTTGTCTTGCTCGATCACTTCCTTGGTACTCCTTTTTAAGTTTTTCTCAAGCTTCTTTTGCTGTCTCACATTCAATAATTTTAGAAAAAATTGAATCTGCAACTGAATTTTGAATCACAGTTTTGGCTTTGTAGTTTTTGGTTTTCTCTTCTGAATGGTTTTTAATTTGGGTAAGGGTAGGATTTGCAGGGAGTGGTTGTTATGGTCTATCTTCCATTACAACTTCCCATAGATCATAGACTTCAAGATATGATTTCATTTTCACTGACCAAATCTGATAGTTTTCACCGGTGAAAGTTTGTGGGGCATTCAAAGAGAGACTGCTGCTTGCCATGATTGAAAATGAGTTTAAAAATTGATATTGGTTAAAAATAATTTGAAAATGGTTCTTTGGAAGAACTCACGGATCCCCTAAGACCAATGAAGCTCTTGATACCACTATCTTTTAAAAAAACCAACAGTGGTATCTTCAATACCCTATCTCTGTACCTTCATACTTTCTACTTTCTGATTGAAACTTAGTTAAGTCACAAGTGTGATGCTTCCATATGTTGTTGATATGTCGATACTGATACTTGTGGTGAATGCATGTTTGCTAAACTTTTTCCCCCTAATGTGTTTTATTATTGTTAATTGCAGATGGTGGAGTATTTTAATAAAAGGGCTAATCTTTCAGACCATGCTCCTCTTGGTAGCTTCAATGTTGTGTTCAGTTACATTGGTTCAAAGCATGTAGATGCTGCCACTACAAAGACACTTTGTATGGATGGATTTTTCATGCCGCTTTCTAAGCTTGAACTCATGACCTCCCCACTGGTCTTACAGGAAAATGTTAAAAGAGCTGTCCCTACGTCATGGGATCCACCAGCATTGGCAAGGTAGGAATTAATCTTTATTATTTCTTTGTACAAGTGGTTTTTGTCTATTGTTGAGATGTAAGATACCTTTTTTCTTGAGCTTCTATCATAATCTAATGCAAGGGTTACTCCTGTGTCTTACAGCTTCATTGAAAATTTTGGGACGCATGTAATCACATCTGTAACTATCGGCGGAAAAGATGTAATTTATGTTAAACAGCACATATCATCACCTCTGTCCACTGTGGAAGTAAAAAACTACGTTCAAGATGTTGGAAATCAGAGGTTCTCCAGCGCAGAAAGCCTTACAAGTTCAGGTTTATTGAGATACAAGGATAAGGCTAGTTCCAATTAATTTCTTTGTTTTCAGTCTCTTAAAACCTTTCTTTATTGCTGTTTTGTTTATAGTCCGTTTCATCCTTTGAGATATACTGTAGTGCTTGTCTTTTGACTTTTCCTTTTGTTTAATTTAACAGGCTAATGATCCATCGCTCTTCAATAATCAGGGGGTATATCCCCAACCCAACAGTGCGCCGTATATTCCCGGAAATGGAAAAGAGGTTTGTGACCTTCCTCCCTTTTCCTTCTTGTTTGTTGGTTTCTTTTATAACTTTCTAAATCTCGAAAGCTTCACTGGGATTACCTTAGGATGACATACAGAGGCAAAATTCATGGTGTGTGATATATTCCAATACAAGAGGGTGCTTGTTAGCCGATAAATGTTAGAGGACTAATACTTTATCAAATGTAAAGGGCTAAATAGTCCCTTACTAATTGTTTTGCCTGTAATTGTTCTTTTAATGTTCATAGTGCTGCAAAGACTATTCGATACTCCCACTAACCCAACTGTGTTACACACTTCAAATTTTGAGACCTTCCAAAGTTTTTGACATAGGTCAACTTTTTCTTGAGTGAGGTTGGGGTACCCCTCTCTCAAAAGGGCTACAAGTGTTAATGATCCTTCTACACGACAATTCCACCTTTCTCGACATGTCACCTTTTTCGAACATGTGCCTTTCTACGGAGCTCGGGGCTTTGAGATTTCCTGTGATGGTGGGCCATTATGTTCCCTTGTCTCCCCTTAGAGCGGAGGGGTGGAACTATTGAGGAGTTTATGTGAGGCAGCATCAGAATTCTCCGATTTAATAGAGTCAGCAAGATCCGGGTGACCAGAGTGATCAGCAGCTTGATCAGCTTAAGGGGAAGTTTCGCAGGTTTGTGAAGACAGATTCTCGTCNCAAATTTAGTATCATATCATTTCCAAAGAAAGAGAGTGCTAAAATTGATTTTCTTCAAGGGATAGGTTACTTTTTGGTGGTCTTTCTTTTTGGTCCTCTTCTTGTTCTATAGTTTACTTTTTCATTTTGAAAAAAGAAGGCGAAGGCATTTTTCCTTGATTGCACGAGCTAGCCAGCTAGTGCCCTCAACATAGAGGAACATGTACTAGGGTGTATGTGCGACTCGTTTAGATCATGAGCTGGCACAAAAGCAAGAAAATGACTTTTACAGTATCAATGATCCGAAGGTTTTTTTATTCAAAAGGACGGAGAATAAATAACTTCTATTTCTGTGCTGGCATTTGAGTTGTCTCCCTTCCTCTTTCAATCAAAACACTCGACGCAGATAGCTCCTGTAATACTATTTATATAATTTCCACAAGTACTGAAAGCCTTTTTAACGAATTGACCAACTTCTCGTCAGAATATTCATATCAAATGGGATAGAGGTAGTATTACGGAAATGTACAGTACTCCCTTTGAATTTTATCATTGGTTTTTTAAAAATGAAGCATGAAATTTGGTTAAAAAATTATTTGTTGCTTTGACATGTCAAAATCTGATATACTGCCATAGCTCTATGTAGTCGCCAGGAAGCTATTGAATGAACTGCTTTTCCAATTTTTTGCCCTAGAATTGACTTGACAAGAATTTTCCTTCAAACTAGTTAATAATCTCACACGATTCATACTCTACTCCAGCTAGACCATTGAAGCAAGAGATGGAGAATGGGGGAGTTCTCTGTGTGTTTGTGTGTCTCTGACTGTCAATTTTAGATCGTATTGGTTTCAATTTGCTTTGGAGGTCGATGCTACTACTAGCATGTTTTTATTAATCTGTTGATGGCTTTTTTTTTTTGTTTTGGACGACAACAGGCTGTATATCTTCAGTGTAAACTTTGCTGAGTTTTCTGAATATTGAAATGAGCTTGAGGTTTTGAATGTATCTCATGCAGGATGTTACAGTGATTTTCAGAAGAAGGGGAGGGGATGATCTTGAACAAAGCCATACTCAATGGGAAAAGACTGTTAGATCTTCGCCAGATGTCATTGAGATGTCGTTTTACCCAATCACTCTTCTCCTTGAAGGGGCCAAAGGGAAGGATCATTTGGCACGGGCCATAAGTCTTTATCTTGAATGTAAGAAACTATAACAATTTAAGACATATATATATAAGTAATGAGCAGCCCTATTTGTTGGTGGTAAGTAATTCTAGTGCATAAATTTTTGCAGATAAACCTCAAATTGAGGAGCTTAGATATTTCCTGGAGTTTCAGGTCCCAAGAGTATGGGCCCCTGTACACGACAGACTTCCTAACCAACAACGAAAGGAACCTGTATGTCCGTCTCTTCAGTTCAGCATGATGGGGCAAAAGCTCTACGTTAGTCAAGAACAAGTATGCTACTGTCTTTGTTTCTAAATTTAAGAACGTTTTCTGGTCGTTACATGTTTATTCCATGAAGTTTCTCACCAATTGTCTTGTAGTCTCGTTTTGAGATATCTCAGGCGTCATCTTTTTGTTTTAGTAATAGTGAATAATTTAATGGCCTGACCTCTGATCTTGGTCTTTATCCACTACAGGTGTCAGTGGGACGTAAACCCGTGACTGGCATGCGGCTATATCTTGAAGGGTCCAAGGGTAATCGACTAGTCATCCATGTTCAACATCTCGCTTCTCTTCCTAGGATCCTACAACCATATTGGGAAAGTCATGTAGCAATTGGCGCTCCAAAGTGGCAGGGTCCTGAAGAACAAGATAGTAGATGGTTTGAGCCAGTGAAATGGAAGAACTTTTCACATGTGAGTACTGCACCCATTGAGAGTCCTGAAACCTTCATAGGCGATCTGTCTGGTGTGTACATAGTCACGGGAGCTCAGCTTGGGGTCTGGAATTTTGGGTCGAGAAATGTTTTGTATATGAGGCTGTTGTATTCAAGGTTACCGGGCTGCACTATTAGGAGATCATTGTGGGACCATACACCAAATGATAAGTTAAGGAAACAGGCCGATAGTGGGAATAACAATGAAAGTGAGAATTTTACAGGCAATAAGTTGGCAAAGTTTGTTGACATGACAGAAATGAGCAAGGGACCTCAAGATCCTCCAGGTCATTGGATTGTCACAGGCGGAAAGCTCGGTGTTGAGAAAGGGAAAGTTGTTTTGAGATTAAAGTATTCTTTGCTTAATTATTAGTTAATAGAGTCTTGAAACATGCAGCGTTTGGTTCTAGATGGTGGTGTTTTTGGTGTATATTGGTGTTTTGGTTGTTTTTCGTGTACTATCTTTGTTTGATGGTCAAGTTCCCTTTGGAGAAGAATGTATACTTAGTTGTTTTGGATGTGTAAATTTCTCAAATTTTGCTCTTCTCTTGGTTTGAGATTATTCTCTCTGTAGAAAATGTCACTAGTATTGCAAATAACAATTAGTATTTGCAAGTGAAGTCATTGCCAAACCTGACCAAACATCCCCCATCTTTAGTGACTTTACTAGTCACTTATTACTTAAGATTTTTCCCTTGTTCGGAAAAAAGATAACATTACTTGACTTTTTCCTTTTCAATTTCTGAAGCCATATTTTCTGCATATTTGAGTAACCATAGTACTGTTATAAGTGGAGGATAAGAAACAGCCTTAGCAGTTAGCACCAAGAAAATAGAAAATGTTGAGTAGGACCATATTTACTGGGATTTTTTCATTCCTATACACTATTAGAAACTTTATTACCTTAAATGTCGATGTTTAGTTAATTATCCGGTATAAACAAGTTTTGTTTACAAAATATATACAATCACTTAAAAAAGCTCCCAATTCATTATTTGTGCCTTCAATTAAGGGATTTATTTATATCATTTTCTTTTTTTCTCTCCTTTCTCCACTCTTCTCTCCGAAATCGGAAGCATATGATTTGGTGATAAGAATACTCTGTTCATTTCTGAAGAAATTCGTTGGATCCACTGCTGATTTCACTTTCACCAATCTATCAAAATTGTGTTTGAAATATATGGTTCCATATACCCTTCCTTCAATCCAAGCTATGTGGTCCTTGATTATTTGTACCAATATCAAGATCCATGTAATTCAAATAGGCTTGTCTTGGGTTCTTTGATACGAAAAGGGTCATAAAAATATATAAATCTCTTATTTGTGTAAGGTACTCTTTTTCTGCAACTGCTCCTTCTTCGTCCCAATTCACTGAGTACAGAGCAGATTCATCAGTGCTAATATTGAAAAATGTAATTGTAGTCCATTACTCTAGGGGCATCTTTTGCACTCGGTAGATATAAACCAGAAATATCAGTTTTCTATAAGGAAAAAAAAACCAAAAAATCCACAGAAAAAAAGAAAACAAATTTCTGAAATTAGTTTTGAACACGTCTGCTTAAGCGAAATAAAATGGAAATAATCAATATAGATTTGGTGAATTCAATCATCACGTAATAGTTAAGTACCATAAATATAAATTTTATACAAAATTTATACAGTATGTCTTTTGTATATTTTGTATCTGATTTATACATAGTAAAAATAAATGTCATACAACTAATTATATATTATACAATTTATCTACAACTTATCTATAACTTTCACACATTATTTCTACCCAGTTAAGTACAACTACAATAACATACAACTTAAATACAAATTTTATACAATATGTCTTCTGTATATTTTGTATCTGATTTATACGTAGTAAAAATAAATTTCATATAACTAATTATATATTATACAACTTATCTACAATTTTCATACATTATTTTTACTCATTTATATACAACTATATATAATTTAATTATTGTATGAAAGTTGAACAATATTGTACAAAAGTTATATTTAAGTTGTACAAAAATATATATATTCTATATATATATATATATATATATATAGAATATATATATTTTTGTACAACTTAAATATAACTTTTGTACAATATTGTTCAACTTTCATACAATAATTAAATTATATATAGTTGTATATAAATGAGTAAAAATAATGTATGAAAATTGTAGATAAGTTGTATAATATATAATTAGTTATATGAAATTTATTTTTACTACGTATAAATCAGATACAAAATATACAGAAGACATATTGTATAAAATTTGTATTTAAGTTGTATGTTATTGTAGTTGTACTTAACTGGGTAGAAATAATGTGTGAAAGTTATAGATAAGTTGTAGATAAATTGTATAATATATAATTAGTTGTATGACATTTATTTTTACTATGTATAAATCAGATACAAAATATACAAAAGACATANTGAAAACCCAAATTTGAATTCAAAGCTTCAAAGCTTTTTAGCTTTTTAATGACTGTCAATGGTAGAATTGTTGCTCTCTTTTCCTTTGCTTTACATTATTAAAATTAGGGATTGAGAGATAGAGAGAGACATAGAGAGAATTTTCAATTCTTTTCAACAACACTCAATTCAAACAAATAAAAATTTTGAAAATCCAAATGCGAATTCAAAGCTTCAAAGCTTTTTAATGGTTGTCAATGGTGAAATTGCTGCTCTCTTGTACAAGATAGGTAGGGGGTGTGGAGGGAGAAACGTGGGAGGGTGAGTGGAAGATACGTTAGAGTGATTTTAGGACACTAATTATTATCATTAATTCCCTTAAAATATACATAAATGGTAATTGGGTATATAATATGTAATTATAGTAAAACTTGAATAGGGAAGGTAATATAGTTTTATATAGTGTATACGAATGTAAAAATTCCTATTTACAATCTAGCTATTTTTTACCCTACTATGATCTTTCTTTAACTGATACTGCGACTTTGGTACTATGCGAAAGGTAACAGAACTTTTTCCTATATATACACTGGATTTTAAGCTTATTTACTCGGTTTGTCTAAGTTTTCCTATTTAAATAATGTAACTAATTTTTTTTTTTACAAAATATATACAAATCCGGTCAAATCTACGGTTCATCTATAGCTTGAATATAATTGTTTTGTAAAGAAATTCGGTCAAAAACTACAATTTATATACAACTTGTATACAATTATATTAGTTGTATATATTTTGTATGCCATTTCTAAACTGGAAATACAAAATATAAACAATTTCTTATGTCTACTTCCTCAAGTTTTAATCTAAAATTCAACAAAACTCAACTCGAATCTTCACCAAATTCGTTCAAAATTGAGATATAAACTCCAAAGGATATCCCCAATTATTTATAATAATACGCAATCCAAATAATTAATAGTTTCGCAAAATTTAATTTTCGAATTCAAAGATTCGAAGCTTTTTAATTACTGTCGATTGAGTTTTTTTTAATGAATTAACAGAGTTTGCACACTAGTCTTGATGTGTGTTTTCTACTTAATAATCTCTAAAGTATGTCCAAATATTTCAGTTCATCCTTGGTCAAAGCAAATTACCAAGACATGTACGAAGTTACCGGGCATTGTTTTGTTCAAAGCTATTGATGGAGAGAGAGAGATTAATGGATAACTGGTAGAAGGCGAGGGATTTGATTACCACATGAAAATACTACAATTACGGATACTCATTCAGTACTAATTTGTATATAATTGATATTATAATTAAGTTAAAATTACTTTAGTAAGGATAAATAAGTTACTAATATAATATAGGTAGGTAAATCCCAAAGGTAAAACTAATAAATATTAAGAATCGGGTAATCTCAAAACTTCAAAAATGTATATTTGACTTTGTTGGAAAAGTACTATTAGGATTAGCTCTTGACCTATTAGTTAGTCCTTCTCCTAAAATTCTACTTATCTGATACAAGTACAATATTACGAGTGTGGGAAAATGCACTCTTTTTCGTTAGGCGATGACGACGGGTTTATGAATATAAGTTTTTGTATATTTTAGAATATATTTAAGTTGTTTTCATTTTGTAATAAATTTTACCGATTGGTAATACAGGTCGTAGTTGTAATAGATCTGCCTCTACAAAAAGAAACTTGTAAGTCTCCTCAATTGGTATATACTTCGAGACACTACAGATTGTTTCTAAAATCATTTCATATTTTGGGATACCAAAACTAAAGTAATAACATATTCACATCAATTAAAATATAATGCATAAATATGTTTCTACATAGAGTACAACTTGTTTCATATGTTTTAATTCTTGCCAGGTGCTGTCTTTAGACACCTTTTCACTTTCTTTTTGAGGAAAATAACTTCGTACGAACATATTGTTTGAAAAATAACGACCTCCTTAAAAGCACTGGCTCAGTATCAGAACATGTAATTTTGTCTTAGAATTGACCTCCTTCAAAAGTTTGACCAAATTGCCAATTGGCTGGAGCAACGTTGTAGCTAGTAATTGTCTTGCCATCACTTGCTGTTACTTTGAAAGAAAGGGTTTGGCCATTAAGGTAAGAGTGACTCTGCCAATTTTGACCCCAATTTCTTGACATGTCTTGCCATCCTGTTCTTGATCCTTTTATGGCCACTGATCCGATGTCTCCAGCACCTCCAACGTTGGTTATCAATACAAGATTAAAGTAGGAATGGCCATTAATGGTAAACCTCATCCCTCCTTTCTTCATGCAAGGCACCCTGCCATATATACCATTAAATATAGCGTTTCAGTATCAGATTCATCTGAACTTAATATTTTCATGGCAAAATATAAATTTATTTGTAAAAATTCACTATAGTTGTAACAAATAATATATATTAACCCATAATTTTAAGAATATAACGAGTTCAATGCTAAAAATCTTAAAAACTTAATAGGTAGGAGGAAATTCTTTTACAAATTTTAAAAAATTATCACGTAAATTTCATACTTAAATTCTAGTCAAACACCATTACATATTGGGACGGAAAAGAGTACCTTCTATAAAGTACAGGGACGATGCCAGCTCTATATAGAGCAATTTTCAAGAAAGCAGGTTCAGCTAAATCAAAGTGTTGAAGAGGGGGATTGCACCAGCCACCATTATTATTAGCCAGTGCATAATTTGGCGGGCAGAAATTGGTGGCTGTGACGGTGATAATACCACCTAGACACCATCGATGGTCTGCATTTGCATTGCACTTGAGTTCATAGCAAGAACCACAACTCAACCCACTGTTAAAGAGTGCAGTACTCAAGGCTGCAGTGTTTGTACCATAACCTTGGCTATACAAGTTGCCATATCCACATGCTCCACCTGAAAAAATTATGTTCCAAACAAGATAAAATCTTGAGTACATGAGGTAAAAGTAAAACCATATGGCTCGAACTATCTATACATAAATAATATATAAAAGAAGGGACAGTTATGGTGCACTATGCTTCCGCGGTTTGAATCTGTTACTTAGTCACTCATCAACAACGTAATTTTTACTGCTGCTCCAAAACTCCACTTTAAAATATGTACACATATATGGAGAAAAGATTTCAAAACGTACACATATATATAATAAGATCATATGATCCATTATAAGGCAATAATCCAATGACTCATAGATTCTGAATTCGGCTTCTCTGCTCTTGATTACGCCAAGATTTTAAGCAATAAAAATCGTGTAAATACATACCCATTGTACCGGAAGCATCATCACCACCATAGAATGTTGCATGGGCGTTGTTCCAACCACTATACCCTCCATTGTGAGAGTATCCACAAGAGTGTTGCAAACAAATTGCAAGAAAAAGGAGGAAAAGAAATGGCAAATGATGATACTGCTTTTGGTCATTAATAGCCATTTTGTTACTTGTATTGATTATATTGAGTAATGTTTTTTGGTTGGGAGTTGGGACTTTGCTGAGGATGTGAGGCTAATGCATGGCTATTTATAAAGATATAGAGTACGGGATTTTAAGTCCCTACTCTACAGGACCCCTCCCCCTTTTGTGTTGGCCCCCATCAAAAAGTTTCGAAAGAAAATAATTTTTGGTTATTATGATTTTAATTGTATGAAGGATATATAAAAGTGAACGGTTATCACGTTTGAACCGGCCAAAAACCTAACCAAGTGATTGAATTTAATTCTCAAGATGCATAGCATACATTTATGTTTTCTTTTAATTTTTGAAGAATTAACCTAAATAGCTGCCAACCAACCACTTAAACTAAAATTGACCGACGAACATATATATATATATATATATATATATATATATATATAATTAATGTATAATGTAAATAGTGAATTCAATCGACTATTTGTGTATAGATTCCATTTTTCATCGTTTAATAGAGACACCCAATCACCTCTTTTTCTTCTTGACAAATGTTTTCATTATAAATAAATTGCCTCATTGCTCAACAGGTCTTAAATTTCTGCCAACTCTGTCTTCCACAAGATAAGCCAAGAGGACCCGCACGTGCTAGGGCTTGCAAATTGTCCTTATTCTTTTTTTATGACAAACAAGAATGTCAATAAAGAAAATATAAACTCATGAAGTTAAAAAAAAATTCTTAAGTTTTTTTTCTTTTAAATCCTTTCATTACTACAGCCTTTATTATCGTCAAGCTGGTACAAAAATTTGTACGTTTCGACCATCATTAGGAATATAATTACCCTTCGTTTAAGTTTAGCTACACTAATTTTTTTAACCTTAGAGTTCACGTAGTTTATGTATGTTTGATCAAAAAGTGTTAAGCCTTTTTATTAAACTAAGTTAATGAGAAGATAATGGATGAATCCTAGTTAAATATAATAAATTCTAGATCTGAAGTTTGAGTGTCTCAATGATATGGGATCGTGTATCAATCAATGAATGTGATGATAAAAGTATGCAATAAATGTGAGTAATGTCATTATATGTAATAAGAAGGAATTTGTCACCCAAATGTTAGATGAGTTGGATGATTCCTTCTTCTGACAGTATCGTGTGACAATAGACTATGAAGATAGACAAATGATTCTTGGATCTTGTGAATAAATGAGGTATATTGAATAATGGAATCAGCAGACAAGACAAGCTTTTCGAATGTTCTTGATGGTCACCCTTTACAATATGTTCTTATAAAAAAAGTGAAGATCTCTGTTGTTCCCTATCTCTTCCTATTTATAAGGGATATTCCTAGAAAACCCTAGAAAGTACATTTGGGGGAATATTCAATGGAATATTTCTTTTCACAATTCTGAGACTTATTTTAGCCGTTGCTGCTATTCATTCTCTACTCGACCTCGGCACTGGTCTCTCTCTTGGCGACTCCTTGCCACTGAGCCGTGGTCGGTCTCGGCCTCGGTCACGTCTCTCCCATTTGTATCCACTAAGCTTAGCCTAATTTTGACCCATACAGTTAGTCCCTCCACTTG
Organism: Nicotiana knightiana; assembly: GCA_005239525.1. Classification (NCBI taxonomy): domain Eukaryota; kingdom Viridiplantae; phylum Streptophyta; class Magnoliopsida; order Solanales; family Solanaceae; genus Nicotiana; species Nicotiana knightiana. The sequence goes on from ML433102.1 coordinate 32,332, forward strand.
TTGAGACCATCCTCTTAGATGTCCTCGATGAGTGGATTTAATTTGCAACTGTTAAAAAGGAATTCCATCGTGGTGACTGAGCTGAATTGGTCGAGGTCAAACTGGTGACGTGTCGCTTCAATGACTGTTGTTGGCGTGATTGACATATGATGATGTCATGCCACACACGCCATCATTACGCATCTTCCCGATGCAATGCATCGTTTCTACGCTTTTGTTGCTTCGATTTTGGTGTCACTGATGACTCCTTGCCTCGATTTGGGTGCCATAATACTTTATAAATAGAGGAGGGGGGATTCACAAATGAAAATTTCGCACTTTCTATTACATTTTCACCTTGCTTGTTCTTCTGCTTCTTCCCTAGTTCCTGTTTCCAATTTCCTTCTGCTTCTTTAGCTTCACCTTCCGGTTTCTTCTCCCGCCGATACTCTTTCTTGTCGGCTCCACTATATACACGTTACTGCTAAAATGACAAACTCTCCTCCTTCTGATTTAGTCTCCGATGCCACTCCATTGTAGGTCGCCATGCCTTGGGGTAGCAGTGAGCCCACGGTTGCGGAAGACGAGAGTTTTCCCATCGTGGAGGAGGAGGTTCCTCGGAACCCGTTGGTCAGAAATGACTTCCCCAAGGAACCTACCCCTACTCCTACACATGCACTCTCAGATATGGGTCCGAGTCAAATATCCGTCCTCCGATCTAAATCCATATCCCTCCTCACGTCAATATTGTTCCGATGGGGAACGAAACGATACAAGTCCACCGGCCTGGGTATTTCTCTTTCTACGCCTACCCGGTTTTGGTGGGTTACTCTCTTCCTCTTCCCCCATTAGATGAGGAGTTCTTCCGCTTCTACCGCGTCTGCCCGGTGCAACTTTCTCCTTACTTATATAAAGTCTTTCTGATGCTGGTGAAGTTTTCTGAGTTGGCTGGCTACGAGGTCTCCATCTGTCATCGGTTGCATCTCTTCTCGCCTAGTTTTTACAGAGGCACGCTGATTCACCTCCGCCACCATGGAACTAAAGGATTGGTGGCGGGGATGGATGACAAAGGGAACCGTTAGTTCTGGTGCAACTACTTCTTCGTCAGAACTGAGCACGTAGTGGCGGATCCAACCGGGTTCCCCGAGCAGTTGAACTTTAATCGTAAGGGTCTTCTACCATCTGTCATATGTTGCTTATCTTCCCTTTTTTTTTTGACACGCTCATGGCTTTCTGCTTTCAGCTAAAAGGTGTCCACCTTCCTTGGTTTTCGAAATTGAAGACTGGGTAACTTGTGTTTTACCTCATACTATGGGAATACGCGACTTGGCGTCTTTTAACAAGCGTTTCGGGACCAAGCCATCACCCAGTAAGTATGATTCTCAATTTTACGACCCATTCATCTTTGTTATAGCCTATCACCGTTCGTTGTCGTTCCTTAACATGATTTTTGTTTTGTGCCAGGTCGGCGAGCTTCGAAGAAGGCAAAGTTTCCAGTGCCCGCATTCCTTTAGACGGTCGCTTCGACTGGAATGTAATTTGTACTAGCTGAGTCCGTACGGAGGGGTCAGACTCAAGCTCCGTCGTTGGGAGATTCCACCCCTCGGGCTGCTGTTACGTCGGCTGAGATATCTTCTCAGCCGATCTTGCACCTAATTGACGAGTCATCTCAGGGCGAGGAGGAAGCGGTACCGATGAAAAGGTAGAGGGTGGAGACCGGAATGATCAGTGCTGCTGATATCGAGCTGGAGAGGCCCATTGCTTTGGATGCGGAGTCGGCGCCCTTACTGGGCATCGAGGCTGTTCCCATGCTGGTTATCATCACTGGGGCAGGCCTTCATAAGTCGAAGGGACTTGCGATAGGGGGAACCTGTACGAAAAGCCGAGGTCAGCTCATCATCAGCAGACGGGAGGGATAAAACCATCCTGGAAGATGATGGGTTGGGCTCCAGTATCGACCTGAGGAGGTGCGGGCTTTTGAGGAGAGGTTCACCCGTGTGGAGACAAGGACGGAGGGTCCTGCTCGGCACATAGTCATCCCCGTGGACTATAACCTTTTGCCTCTTGGTCAACTCGAAACGGGCGGTACCAGCCTTCGCTCCTTTATGCGCGGACTCTGAGAACAGGACGATGCAGATGCTAGAAGATGCAGATCTGTCATTGCGTATATCTGGCATGGACTTGCGAGTAATTTTTCTTCTCTCATGTTAAGTTTGTCCACTTCATATGTATAGTTTAATTCCGCTGACCTGTCTTCTTTTGTATGTTAAGACTCTCATCTTGGAGATCGAGCGTGATCGGAGGGAAGAGCGGAGGACGGCCCTCTTCAAGAAAATGGAATCCAATTATAGAGAATACGACTCTAAGCACCGAACGCTGGTCAACATACTTGGCTAGGACGGACAATTTCAGACGCTTCGCGACGAGATCAAGCGGAAAGATAGGGAGCTGAGAGAGAAAGATGAGGGGATTATGAGAGCCATCGGCCGATGTAGCATGCTGGAGGGGACACTAAGGACTAAGGAGGATGATCTGGAGGTGAGCTAGGGAGTGATGGATGAGAATGCTGATCTTCGGGTGCAGGTGACATCTTTAAAGGTCGAGCTTGAGTAGAGTGAGGCTAGGGCTGTTAACTTTTAGGGGTGAGTTGAGCACTAGGGTTGAAGAGTTGAGCCGAGCTGAGAAATCCAGAATGGCCGCTGTGGCGGAGGCGACAGCCCTAGGAGGTACCCTCCGTATTTGCAGGTCTGAGCGAGTTAGTGAGGCTGAAACTTCGGCGCTCAAGGAGGCAAGGTTAGAAGAGAGAATTGAGGGTTTGGAGGCGGAGCTGTCTGAGCTGAATGAGCATGTTGCCGCCCTAAGAGCCGAGAAGGCGCAACAGCAGGCCCAACCATCTACTTCTCATACTTCTACCGATCCTAGTGTGTCACGGGAGTTGTATGAGATGTGGGTTCACGCTGAGGCCCAACCTGACATATACAGGTCTCTGAAGACGGCTGGGAAGGTTTCTGAGGTGGAATTTGAGGACGTTCGTGTCAAGGCACGTGCAGCTCATGATGCCCGCAGTTACGATCCAGGTACGCCCGCGGGGACGATGATGAAGATGCCTTGGATGGGCTTGCCTTCGACCCTTGGTACAACGATGAGCATGCCAGTGATGGGGGGACAATGCGGCGTGAAGTCTTTGTGGTTTTCATGTTTTGTGTTTTTCTGTTTCCTTTCTTGTGGGGGCGTCTCTCAACCCCTTTGTAAAATGTATTGGAATGGGATGATTGAAATGGAACAATTATTTTTTGCTGTGTATATTCGACTCTTCTGTTCTCTTTTTTCTTTTTCGTGGTGTCTTATTTTGATTCGAACGAGGTCTAATGTAGATTGATTTGAATGAGGTCGAATGTAAGTAAATTCGATCAAGGTCGAATATAAGTGAATTCGAGCGAGGTCGAAAGTAAGTAAATTCGAGCGAGGTCGAATGTAAGTAAATTTGAGCGAGGTCTAATATGAGTTAATTTGAGCGAGTTCGAATGTAAGTTAATTCGAGCAAGGTCGAATGTAAGTTAATTCGAGAGAGGTCGAATGTAAATTAATCTGAGCGAGGTCGAATATAAGTAAATTCGAGCGAGGTCAAATGTAAGTTAATTCGAGCGAGGTCGAATGTAAGTTAATTCGATCGAGGTCGAATGTGGTTTAATTAGAGAGAGGTCGAATGTAAGTAAATTCGAAGGAGGTCGAATGTGAGTTAATTCGAACGAGGTCGAATGTATATTCTCTACCTTGGTGGGATGTGTAACTTTCGTGGAGTTACGTATGAATGTCGTAAACTACTTTGTTTATTTATTCATTGGAGAATATTACATGTTTCTATTTGGCCCATACATACATTCGAGAAGTCCCAGTCTATCTAGTCCCTTCATCGCTCGGTCCGGAGAAGTAATCAATAGGTAGATCGTTGAACTTAACACCTAAACCTCGAGACACCCTCTTCGTTGCCTCATTAAAAACCTCCCCGAGAAAACCCAATTGGGACAAAACTCGAGTGAGGGAAAAAGAGTACAACTTGGAGGATGTCTGTATTCAGAAGTTGAAGTATTTGAGGTGGGCGACGTTCCAATTGTTTGGTAATAGTTTTCCCTCCACTGTTCTTAGTTCGAATGACTCTTTGTTTGCTTCCGCTGTGATTTTGTATGGCCCGTCCCAATTGGTTCCTAGTTTACCTTCCTGTGGGTCTTTGCTCGCTTGTGTTTTGTCTTTGAGTACGTAGTCCCCGACCTTGAGTGGCTTGAATTTGGCCTTTTTGTTGTATTATTGTTCTGCTTGTTGTTTTTGAGCTATCATTCTTATGTAGGCCATGTATCTCCGCTCGTCTATTTCATCGAGGACTTGCTTTCTGTTCTCATCGTTACTTGGTCCGTTCTCGTTGGAGTATCTCAAACTTGGTTCTCCAACCTCGACTAGTATCACTGCCTTGGTCTCGTAGACTAGTGAATATGGCATTTTTCTCCTATGCTTGTTTTTGGCGTGGTGCGGTATGACCATAATACTTCCGGTAGAAGTTCCGTCCACAGTCCCTTGGCGTCCTCAATCTTTTTCTTCATGATGTTCAGTTTTATTTTGTTGGAGGACTCCGCCTGACCGTTGCCTACAGGATGGTATGGCGTGGAAATTATTTTCTTGATGTGCCATTTCTCGAAGAATTCGACGGTCTTCTTTCCGGTGAATTGGAGTCCGTTGTCACAACTGATTTCTTTGGGGATGCCGAAGCGGCATATGATGTTCCTCCATATGAATGTGATGAATTCCTGTTCGTGTATTTGGGCGAATGCGCCTGCTTCTACCTACTTAGAAAAATAGTCAGTTAAAACCAAAAGAAATTGTATATTACCTCGTCCCACTGGAAGGGGTCCGACCATGTCCATTCCGCATTTGATGAACGGCCAACGCGATGTGACTGAGTGAAGGTGCTCGCCCTCTTGGTGAATCATTGGAGCGTATTTCCGGCATTTCTTTCACTTTCTAACAAAGTCGGCGACTTCCTTTTTCATGGTGGGCCAGTAATATCATGACCGTATGAGGCATCTAACAAGGGCTCGATTGCCGGTATGGGCTCCACAATGGCCTTCGTGTACTTCTTCGAGGACGCTCCTAGTTTGGTTTGGCCCTATGCATTTCGCCAAGGGGCCGCCAAATGTTTTTTTGTACAAGTCATGGTTGATGATGCTGTATCTAGCCGCCTGCATTCGAAGCTTCATGGCTTCTTTTTGTCAGTTGAGAGCACTCTATCCTGCAAATATGACATAATATGGTTGTTCCAGTCCCAAGTTAAGTTTATAGTGTGTACCTCAATTTGGTCTATTGACGAATGTAGGAGGGTGACCACGTTTTCTATTCTGCTTATGTTCTTGGTAGCTGCTGCTAATTTGGCGAGGCCGTCTACCTCGATGTTTTGTGCTCGAGGTATTTGGTCGAGTTGACACTCGTTGAACTCGGGCAGTAGCTTATGAAATTTCTGCCTGATATTTTTGCAGCCTATGTTCTTTGATTTGGAAATTCCCTATGACTTGGTTGACTACGAGTTGTGAGTCACATCAGAGGATGACTCGCCGTGCTCCATACTTGAGGGCTAGTTTCAGTCCTGCAACTACGACCTCGTACTCGGCCTCATTGTTAGTCATATCGGGACACCGTATGGACTGGCGGACTACTTTGCCTGTTGGGACCTCGAGTACGAGTCCCAGTCCAAATCCTGACGCATTGGAGGCTCCATTGGTGTATAGGACCCATAGGTCGGGTAACTTGGGGGAGGTGTGGGAGGCTTCCTGCTCGGACTCAGGCATTATTTTGGCGCTGAAGTCGGCAACGAAGTTAGCGAGTACTTGAGACTTTATCATTGTTCGCGGCTGATATGTTATATTGTGCTCGCTTAATTTGATGGCCTACTTGGCCAATCTACTCGATAGCTCGGGTTTATGCAGGATGCTTCTTAGGGGGAAGGTCGTGACTACCAAAATAGGATGGCACTGAAAGTAGGGTCTAAGATTTCGTGAAGCTACGAACAATGTCAGGGCCATATTTTCGAGGTGAGGGTACTTCGTTTCGGCATCAACCAGGGTTTTGCTAATGTAATAGATTGGAGATTACGTACCTTTGTTTTCACGGACCAAAACTACGCTTACTGCAATGTCGGATACGACCAGGTAGACTAAGGCCTCATTTGTTTTTTTTAAGATTAAGATGTCTGAATCTGAATACACATCTAAATATCAAAATGTGTATTAAGATTAAGACATCAGAATCTGAATACACATCTAAATATCAAGATGTGTATTAAGATCTGAATACTAAATGATTAAGACTGTTTCATTTTTAAAATCTGAATGTATAAAATTTACGTCTATTTGAAAATTAATAAACATAAAATTCAAATAAAATACTAATTAATCTAAAATATATAGCATTTTATTCCATCACTAAAATATATAGCTTTTTAAAATATGATAATTGTTGGTGGTGATGGCTAACAGTAGTGCTTGTGAAAACTAAAAGTGGTGGTTGGTGGTAGATTTGGTTGATGGTGGTAGTTTAGGGTAGTAGCTAGTGGTTATGGGTAATGGTAGCTATTATGATTGAGGATGATTGTGGTGGGCGATGATAGTTAATAATGGCAGGTGGTGGTGGTGGTAGTTGTGATTGAGGATGATGGTGGTGGGTGGTGGTAGTTTATAATGATGGGTAGTGCCAACTATGGTTATTGATGGTGATGTGGAGGTTAGTTGTAGTAGTTGAGGTGGATGAGTGTTGGTTTTCATTGAGAATGATGGTGGTGGGAGTGGTGGGGATGGTGGATAGTGGTAGTTGACAATGGTGGCGGCTATGATTAAGAATTATGGTGGTGGTGGTTGAGTATGGTGGTGGTGGGTGGCATGGTGGTAGTTGATAATGGTAGGCGGTAGCGGAAATTAATAATGAATATGAATGATAAGATTTTAATGAAATTAAGTCTCTGTTATAGATCTTAATAATACAGACCTATTCAGACTCATTAAGTGATTGTGAAGTAAAAAAAAAAAACACACTTAAAGATTAAGATCTAAATAACAAAGATTCAGACTTTAAAAACAAACACACTTAATATCTAAGATCTGAATGATTAAGATTCAGATCTCCATTAAGTGCAAACAAATGAGGCCTAAGAGACGTTCGCCGGGCTCTGCCTTGGCGAGTAGCGGAGGCGATGACAGGCATGCCTTTAATTATCTTAGGGCATTGATGCACTCAGAATTCCACTAGAGTCCGTTGTCCTTTTTTATTACATTGAAGAATTTGTGGCATCTGTCGGAGGATCGTGAGATGAACCTTGACAAGGCGGCTATACGGCTAGTCAGTTTTTGCACCTGTTTCATGGTGGCCAAAATTTCTGGTATTCCCTCTATAGCCTTGATTTGGTCGGGATTGACCTCAATGCCTCTCTGCGACACCCAAAAACCGAGGAACTTTATAGAGGTCATGCCGAAGGTGCACTTTTTGGGGTTCAGCTTCATGTCGTATCGCCTAAGTATGTCGAAGGCTTCCGTCAGGTGGTCGACATGGTCCTCTTTTCTTTTTGATTTGACCAACATGTTGTCTATATAGACTTTCATCGTTTTGCCGAGTTGCTCTTTAAACATATTGGTTACCAACCTTTAATAGGTTGCCCCCGTATTTTTTAATCTGAACTGCATGACTCTGTAGCAGTACGTCCCTTGGTGGGTGATGAAGGTGGTCTTTTCCTGATCCTCCTCTTCCATGAAGATTTGGTTATAGCCTGAGTAGGCGTCCAGGAAACTTAATAACTCATGCCCCACTGTTGCGTCGATGAGTTGATCGATGTGAGGCAACGTGAAGGAGTCTTTCGGGAAGACTTTGTTTAGGTCCGTGAAGTCTACGCACATGTGTCATTTCCCTTTTTCTTTGTTACCATGACCACGTTGGCGACCCATTGGGGGTACTTTGATTATCGAATGGAACTATTGGCGAGAAATTTCTCTACCTCTTCGCGGACGGCCTAGTTAATTGCAACATTGAACTTTCTTCTGATTTGCCGTACCGACGGGTAGAGTGGATCGACGTTCAGCTTGTGTGTAGCAATTCCTTCAGGATACCTAGAATATATGCATGGGAGAAGCCAAACAGATCAACGTTGTCAGCTAAAAATTTATTGAATTTACATGGTATTGAGAGTTTGTGGCCGATGTAAGCCTTTTTTTTTGTGGTCGTTTCTATCCACTTGAACGGGGTCGAGGTATTGACCCTGTGGCTTTCACGACATCGGGGTATTTGATGAAATCTTTTTGTTCATTAGACTCAGGCCCCGACTTCGGTAATTTCCATGCTCCTGAGCCCTCTCCTTTTAACTGTTTAGTGTATGTACAGTCTTGGGCGATGGAGTAGCATTCTTGAGTTGTGCGCTGTTCACCGCGGATGCTGAATATTCCCCATGGGGTAGGAAACTTGATGACCTGATATAAGCTGGACGGGATGGCCCTCATGGCTCCAGGGTCGCCCTATAATGGCGTTGCAGGCTATGTCCTGGTTCATGACATGGAATGTTGTTTCCAGGGTGACGCCCACGGCCAGAATGGCCAATGTTATCTCTCCGGAGGTTCGTTCAACTGCATTGTTAAAACCTCCCCCGTCGTCTACGATGATTCTTTTTTACATCGGTATCTGAAATTCGTAAAGTAATGAAGAGAGCGTCGAAATGAGGAAAGGTCAAACTGTGGGTATCTGACTTATCGAAGATGATACTCTCTTCGAGGTCATCATACCGTTCATGGGTGATCGGCCACTTCAGTTTTTATGTGGTGGTGAACTTCACATGGTTGATTGTTGCTTCGTCACCTCCGCCGATGATCATTTGGATGGTGTGGGAGGGGGAGGGTGGCTTTGGGGGGCCTTGATGTTGTTCTTGTCCACAGATGAAATTGGCTCTTCCTCGATCGCTCATCAACTCCCTTAGATGTCCTTGGTGGAGCATATTCACTACTTCTTGCCGTAGGGCTATGCAATCCTCAGTTTTATGGCCTCGTTCCTGATGGAACTCACAGAGGACATTCGACTTTCTGGAATTTGGGTCGGACTTCATCTTTTGTGTCCATTTTACCTTGGGGCCGAGCTTCTCCAGGGCGTAAACTATTTTTGAAGGGGAAACACAAAAATTGTGAGCAGATAAAAGTGGAGGCATACCTATTTCGTTTCGGTGAGTCCCCGTCTGTGGCCTGGACGGCCCTTCGGCTTGGCAGGGAGGTAGTGGGATGGACGCTCTGACGTATGGTTGACGCCTTTCTCGGTTGTGGCGTGGATCTGCATGATCTCTTCGGATGTCATTCCGAAGATCTTTCCTTGATTCCATTTGGATTGATTTTAACTGTTGAGTTGGATCGTTGAGGCCGTCTTTGTCTGCTATCACCTCGGCACAGTAAGCGTTATGGATTTCTTCCCAGGTGGTGGGAGGGTATTTCATGAGTTTGCTTAACAACTTTCTGGTCGCCCTCGAACCATTCCTGTTTAACCCATTTTGGAAGGCTGCTACCGCCATCCCCTCTGATACATTTGGCAGGCTCATTCTTACTCTGTTGAACCGTGCGAGGAATTCCCTGAGTCCTTCGTCAGGTGATTGTCTGATGGCGAATATGTCATTCACCCTGGCTTCTGCTTTTTTGGCCTCGGCATGGGCGATGATGAACTTGTCGGCCATTTTCTCGAACGTCACTATGGAACGTGCCGGTAATTGTGAGTACCATGTTAAGGCTCCCCCTATTAGAGTTTCGCCGAACTTCTTTAACAGCACCGACGATACCTGCTCTTTCGAGAGGTCGTTGCCTTTTACCTCCGTGACGTAATGAATGATATGGTCTTCAGGGTCCATTGTGCCGTCATATATTTTTAAATATGGCGACATTTTGACTTTTTTGGGTATGGCATGCGGGGCTGCCTCCTCGCAGTATGGTTGTTCCACGAACCGGCCGACATCCCATTTTGGCAGAAGTTTTGGGGTGCCCAGTATGTTATCAACCCTTTCTTGGTGCTCCCTCATTTGGTCGCGGAGCGCTTTATTCTCGTTCTTCATTTCTTCCATTTTCTTCAGAATAGCTGCGAGCATGTCATTACCTGCATCAACAACGGTGTGAGTGTTACCTGTTGGGGGAGAAGCATGTTGCTCGTTGATGGTTGTTGTGGTGTCAGCTTGTGCGGTGTTCCTACTCGCCCCTTGAGCGGGTTTGTCGAGTATGTTGTTTAGAGTACTTGTCAACCACAACTCCAGTAAACTTTTCACTGCTGGCGGCGCTTCCTCTATTGTGGATGTAGAGGTTCCCTTCTCATGTGAAGTGGTCACACTCCCATGAGGGGGAGGCGAGTCACTTCGCCTGGGTGAGGCACTCGACGTCACGTTCTCTTCGCCTTCTCTGTCAACCTCGTTGATGGTGCTTAGGAGGTTAGTAGTGACACCCATCACTGCTTTCAGTCTTTCATCTCCTTTTCCTGCCATTGTTATCTTGTGCAAACAAGAAAAGACGCTTTTGCTGTTTGTTTTTTTAGATCTAGAAGAAACTAAAATTTTAACTAGGACCTCCCCACAGACGACGCCAAATTGTTTGACCAAAAAGTGTTAAGCCTTTTTTGTTAAACTAAGTTAATGAGAAGATAATGGATGAATCCTAGTTAAGTATAATAAATCCTAGATTTGAAGTTTGAATGTCTCAATGATATGGGACTGTGTATCAATCAATGAATGTGATGATAAAAATATGCAATAAATGTGAGTAATGACATTAAATATAATAAGAAGGAATTTGTCACCCAAATGTTAGATGAGTTGGATGATTCCTTCTTTTGACAGTATCGTGTGACAATAGACTATGAAGATAGACAAATGATTCTTGGATCTTGTGAATAAATGAGGTATATTGAACAATGGAATCAGCAGACAAGACAAGCTTTTCGAATTTCTTGATGGTCACCCTTTACAATATGTTCTTATAAAAAAAGTGAAGATCTCTGTTGTTCCCTATCTCTTCCTATTTATAGGGATATTCTTAGAAAACCCTAAAAAGTACGTTTGGGGGAATATTCAATGGAATATTCCTTTTCACAATTCTGAGACTTATTTTAGCCGTTACTGCTATTCATTCTCTACTCGACCTCGGCACTGGTCTCTCTCTTGGCGACTCCTCGCCACTGAGCCGTGGTCGGTCTCGACCTCGGCCTCGGCCACGTCTCACCCATTTGTATCCACTAAGCTTAGCCTAATTTTGACCCATACAATCTACATCAATAATATAAAAATTTGTACGTTATGAACATTTTTACCTGTTGTAACATGTAACTCACCATAATTTCAAGATTATAAATTCTATTTTTATAAGAAGTTACTTTTAGATATCTCTAATTGACTGCATGATGGTATAAAAAATTCTTTATACTATCTTCGTATATATGTTAAACTCCTAAACTTATTTGGTTAAGTTAATGTACGCTATCACAGTATAAGAGAAAGAATGTCCTATATATAGCATGAAAGGGAATCTTCTATATAGTTTGGCAATAGTTATACAACAATAATATATATGAAGAGGTAAATTACTCTATTGCTGATCTTCTATATATGTGTGTTTAGTTTTCTTTCTTTTTCACGTAATGTACTCACAAAGGTTCAACCTCCCATAAATGGTGTCTCTAATGTAAAAACGAATAATTTTTATAGTATTAGTTTGTAAAATCTTTAATTTTCAAGATGCAGTATATTTCTATTAGAATCCAAAAAGCGTAGGAAAAATTTAAAATGTACAGAAGTCAAACACAGATTCCCTCTAAAGATAGGTGAGATGCTTAAAACAAATCACAGAAAAGGAGGCAAAAAAGTGGCTATTTCTTGGACGGCCGATTTGTCACATGTTAGAGGAGATCTGATTAGGTGGCAGGTAGTTAGCCAACCATATCTGGAAGTCCTGATGACATGTCACTGCTGACCTGTCTTTTCCCCGGGTTTCATGCCTTTTTTTAGTGTCATCCCTCTATGAGTTTACAGTCGAGAACTCAACTACTCCTACTTAACTTTTAGGAGCTTGTGTTGCCAGCCAAACGGTACAGCGACACAAATATAACTCACCATGAGTTTCAAATTACTAGTCTTACGTTATCGAGCTTTGCGTGTGTATACTATCTCAATAAAAAAGAATTTTAAATATATAAATACAAGTTAATATTCCCTAAAATGATGAATCTTCATAGAAGTTCTCATTCATCGGTCAATACATTCGACTAAAAATTTATAATTTTTTAATTTATTCACTTTAAATTTATAAGTTATCATGCTTCTTTTTTAATTTCGCAATTACATATAATCCTTGAAAACTTAAGTTTTTTTTTTTTTTTTTTTTTTTTGAAAAGTTATTCACAAGTTCATTTAGAAGACTCAAACAGGATTAGCAAATTGATAGAATTTTTTGTTTCAGAGTAAAATGCAAATTATTTTATTGCCTTAATTAATAAGAAATATTATGTGAATTATTTCCAACAGACTAGAAAAAGAATGAATTACTGTAGCTCATTTTGTATAATCAAATTAAATTAATTATACGAAGAAAAGGAGTTCTGCAACAGAAAAAGAAAATAAGCAATACTAAACCTATAACTTTTTTAACAAAAAAAAAAAGATGTCGTAAACCTAAAAATGGAATAAGAAAAGGACAACAAAGACTCTTAAACAAAAAAATTTACAACAAATAAATAATACTTGTAAACTTATAACATACACATCAATTTAAACAAATTTGATAGAGAAGGTCTCCTAGGGCCGGAAGGAAATTGAAAGAACTCGAATTAAATAATTATATGATTTTTCATATCAAACTTTTAAATATTGGACAAATAATTAAATAATAATTCCTAAATATTAGAAAATTAATTAAATGATTATTCCTACTTATGAAGAAAATAATTAAAATTATGACTTTGTCCAATATAAAATATGTTTTTGAAGGATAAAAAACGCGAACGATATTTTGCTAAGAGCTTTCGTACTTTTAATATTGCTAGTTTTAAGATATGGGCGTTGCACGTGAACCTCGACACAAGGAATGCAAGATTTCTAAAAAAATCACATAATATTATTTAAAATTAGTATTTGAGTTGTATAATAAAAGTTAACGAAAAAGAACTGTAAAACTATGAAGCTGATGATTGTTGATTTTATTTAACCAGCTCAATGAAGTAAAAAGCTCTGCACCGTAATAGTCTTCAAAATCCTAAATTTTAGTTATGCCATAAATTAATTATTAACTATAATTATGATTTATCCGGCATAAAAAGCATTTACGAAGGGTAAGAAAATCTATCAACATTTCGTATTAGAATTTTGTGCTTTTACAATAGAGTTGATATGTATATAAATATCCACGGATAGATATATCATACTCGTCTATTAAAAAGAATTAGTAAATTATGATAACAAATAATTAGTTGAATTTAAAGTTTGAAATATTAGATAAACTTTTCATTTAATATATGATCAACAATGATTTATTTGTTGAAGGAATAATTTAGTTTTTTAGAGTGTATACGGTCGAAATCAGGTAAGCCCGATTTCGTAAGGTCGAGGAGCCACTCCGAGCCCGAGTTTGAACTAGGTCGAGCGAGATCAATAGATCGAGCTCGAACATGACGATGGAGTGCAAGGCTCGAGGAACGAAGCACACGATACTAGGTCCGAGTATGGCCTACCTCGAGATAATGCCGTTATGGGTTCATAACAGAATGGGCGAGATTCTCACAATGGCACAAAGCTCAAGGTGTAAATCTTGGAACAGATTTGTACGAATTCGTACAAGGCGGTTAGACAGCTGTACAAATTAGATTCCTTTCCAGAAACAGGAATGTATCTTATCTGGGACTCCCCTATTATATAAAGGGGAGTCAATTCATTTGTAAACATCATCAATCATTGGCAAAGAATATACACTCTTACTTTTGTGCTCATCCCTCATCAGAATTGTTCTGTAGCTTTATAATATTCTTTCTACTTTATCTTACTGTTCATCCGAATCCTTCTCGAGGCTATCTTGGCTCGAGGCCGAGACCTGCTGAGACGTTAGGTTTGATCTATCTTATTCACCTAATTCATATATTTATCTTATTGCTTATCAATTAGTATTGGACTAAATCACATATTTTTAAGACCTCATTATAATTTTACTTGTTACTCAGATTTTAGGGTAAACAGTTTGGCGCCCACCGTAGGGATAAAGATAATAGTGATTATTCCAGTACTGATTTTAACAACACACGCTATTTTCACACTTGTTTCTTGTCAAAGATTATTTGTTTTCAGGTTGAAATATGTCGAGCTCGCAAAAGACACCCGTACACGGCAGCGATGGTCTCGAATTTCATGAGGAAAATGATAATGTAGTTGCTTCAGGGGCGGGTGTACCACCGCTTAACCCCGGGGTAGTGACAATTGTAGAGCCAGTCGATGTTGGTTCGCGCGTCTCTCTAAGTGAGGACTTGGGTGCAGACATCGGAGGAAGTGTACGCAGGGAGGTCCGACCTAGTGGTCAAGGAACACAGGGTCTAGAAGATGAAGGAGTTAGCCTCCAAGTGATCTTCGAAATGCTACAAGCTCAGCAGATTGCTATCGCTCAGCTTCAAATTCAACAAAAAACTCCGAGCGTGGTTGAGCCAGAAACCACTCGCCGTACTGAACCGGTGCCAGAAAGTTTGAATGACAATGGATCAGTGACTGACCCTACAATCATGAAAATGCTCGAAGAGCTCACCAAAAGGATCGAATCAGGAGAAAAGAAGATCGAATATAATGATAAAAAGGTGGAGACGTACAACTCCCGAGTCGATCAAATGCTAGGGGCGCCTCCGATCTTAAAGGGTTTGGATTCCAAAAAGTTCGTGCAAAAGCCTTTTCCCCCGAGCGCGGCCCCGAAGCCTATTCCAAAGAATTTCCGCATGCCGGAAGTACCTTAACACAATGGGACCACCAATCCTAATAAACAAATTACTACATAAACATGCGGTATAAAGAAAACCAACTTAGAGGACAATGAGATCGAGTCCGTTTTGCTGAAAAATTTGGGGAAACTTTATCTAAGGGAGCAATGATTTGGTATCACAACTTGCCCCCAAACTTGATCGATTCATTCGCCATGTTGGCGGATTCATTTGTAAAGGCACACACTGGTTCTATAAAGGTTGCAACGAGAAAATCAGAGGTTTTCAAGATTAAACAAAGGGACAACGAAATGTTGTGGGAGTTCGTGTCCCAATTTCAGATGGAGCGAACGGAGTAACTGCCAGTCTCCGATGATTGGGCCGTTCAAGCTTTCACACAAGGGTTTCATGAGCGAAGTTCGATAGCATTGCGACAGTTGAAGAAAAATCTGGTTGAATACCCTGCTGTTACATGCGTGGACATGCATAATCGATACCAATCAAAGAACAGGGTTGAGGATGACCAGTTGGGAGACCCCTTGGGGGAAGTTCACCCGAACAGGTTGGCGATAAAGGCTTCAGGGGATATTGACAGAGAACCAAGGTCAAATAGGGAATGGTACCAGCCATATGTCTCAGATCGAAGAAGCAGTGGTTCGGGATGCAATCCCCCCCGAAATGATCGGGTGCAAAATTCTCGGGGACTCATGAGTAAGAATGGATTTGACAAGTACACCGATCCCACAGAAGCGCCTCAATTATCGGAGTACAACTTCAGCGTCGATGCCTCGGGTATCGTTTCGACCATTGGAAGGATTAAAGACACCAGGTGGCCCAAACCTATACAAACTGACCCTTCTCAAAGGAATCCTAACTTGATGTGTAAATATCATGGTACACATGGCCACAGGACCGAGGACTGCAGACAGTTGAGAGAAGAGGTAGCTCAGTTGGTCAATGAAGGCCACCTTCGAGAATTCCTCAGTGACAGGGCCAAAAATCACTTCAGATAAAGAGACTCCAATAGAAAGAATGAGCAAGAGGAACCCCAACATATCATCCACATGATCGTTGGTGGGGTCGACATCCCGCAGGGACCTATTTTCAACCGTACCAAAGTGTCGATTACAAGAGAGAAATGGACCCGAGATTACATGCCCGAAGGCACCCTTACATTCAACGACAAGGAAATAGAAGGCCTCTCTCAGTTGCACAACGACGCCCTGGTAATTTATACTTTATTAAATAAAATTCAAGTTAAACGTGTTCTTGTGGAACCAGGTAGCTCGGCCAACATAATCAGGTCGAGGGTCGTAGCGCAGCTCGGGATGCTAGATCAAATCGTACAAGCAACTCGAGTCTTTAATTGCTGCAATATGGCTAGTGAAACAACAAAGTGAGAGATTATCCTGCCCGTGAATGTGGCCGGGACCATCCAGGACACAAAATTTCATGTCATCGGAGGTGACATGAGGTACAATGAATTTCTCGGAAGGCCGTGGATCCATAACATGAGAGTGGTACCATCGACTCTTCACCAGATGATGAAGTTTCCAACAAAAGATGGTGTGGAAAATGTTTACGGGGAGAAACACGCAGCAAAGGAGATGTTTGCAGTTCATGATTTGACGCCAGCACCAATAACTTCGACCTCGGAGAAATTGAACATCAAAGACAAGAAGATGGATAAATAGAAATCACAGTCCATAGCCTCGACTGAATCCGAGGAACATGTACTCGAGGATGAAGAATACAATTTCCTTATCCCTCGAGCTTTCGTCGATCCCGAGGAATAAGATGCAACAAAGTCCACAATCAAGGAACTGGAGCAAGTGATATTGATCGATCATCTACCAAAACGGAAGGTATACCTGAGAACGAGATTAGTCTCCGAACTCAAGAAAAAAATCATTCAATTCCTTATAAATAACATAGATTGTTTTCCATGGTCCCTTTTAGACATGACATGAATCCCACCGGAGATAACAACACATCGGCTAGGTCTCGACCTCAGGTTTAAACCGGTGAAGCAAAAGAGAAGTCCGCAGTCTGAGGTAAAACACGCGTTCATAAAGGACGAGGTAACTAAATTTCTTAAAATAGGATCCATTAGGGAAATAAAATATCCTGAGTGGTTATCAAATGTGGTCGTAGTCTCTAAAAAGGTAAAAAGCTTAGAAAGTGCGTATATTACAAAGATTTGAACAAGGCATGCCCTAAAGACTCCTACCACTGCCTAACATCAATCATATGATCGACGCCACGGCAGGCCACGAGATCCTTACTTTTCTCGATGCCTACTCCGGGTACAACCAAATTCAAATGAACCCGGAGGACCAGGAAAAGACTTCATTTATCACTAAGTATGGAACATATTATTACAATGTAATGCCCTTAGGGGTAAAAAATGCGGGAGCTACATACCAATGCCTAGTTAATAAAATGTTTGAGTAACAGATAGGTAAATCAATGGAAGTTTACATTAACGACATGCTAGTTAATTCCCTGCGCGCAGAGGACCATTTGACTCATTTGCAGGCAACGTTCGAGGTTCTGAGAAAATACAACATGAAACTCAACCCCGAGAAATGCGCTTTCGGAGTCGGCTCGGGCAAGTGCCTAGGTTTCATGGTATCAAATAGGGGGATCGAGATCAACCCCGAAAAAATTAAATCCATCGAAGAAATCACCGTCATGGACAATGTGAAGGCCGTACAACGGCTAACCGGACGTATATCTGCTTTGGGCCGATTTATCTCGAGGTCATCAGATCGGAGTCACAAATTCTTCTCTTTGCTCAAAAAGAAGAATGATTTCGCATGGACTCCGGAATGTCAGCAAGCGTTGGAGGAATTAAAGCGGTATCTATCAAGCCCACTTGTGCTTCACACTCCCAAGGCGGATGAGAAAATATACTATCCGAGGTAGCGGTAAGTGGCGTGGTAGTTCGAGAAGAGCAAGGTACACAATTCCCTGTTTATTTTGTAAGTCGAACCTTAGGAGATGTTGAAACTAGGTATCCACATTTAGAGAAGTTAGCACTTGCATTAATAAGTGCATCTAGACAATTGAAGCCATATCTCCAATGTCACCCTATATGTGTGTTAACTACTTATCCACTTTGAAACGTTTTGCACAAACTCGAGTTATCAGGCCGATTAACCAAATAGGCCATTGAGCTCGGTGGATAGGATATTGAATATCAACCCCGAACGGCTATCAAGTATCAAATTCTAGCAAACGTCGTGGCTGATTTTACTCCTACCCTCGTACCCGAAGTAGAAAAGGAACTTCTACTAAAGTCAGTTATATCATCAGATGTGTGGACCCTCTTCACAAACGGTGCCTCGAATGTGAAAGGGTCCAGGCTCAACATTGTTTTGAGACCACCTACGGGCAGCATTGTCAGACAATCTATCAAAAATTCTATATTAACTAACAATGAAGCCGAGTACGAGGCTATGATTGAAGGTCTCGAATTAGCCAAAAGCCTGGGAGCAGAGGTCATCGAGGCCAAATGCGACTCTCTGTTGGTGGTGAACCAAGTGAACAAAAGCTTCGAGGTTCGAGATGATAGGATGCAGAGATATTTAGACAAGTTACAGGTGACATTGCACCGCTTCAAGGAGTGGATGTTGGACCATATACCTCAGGAGCAAAACAATGAGGCCGATGCACTTGCAAATTTGGGTTCATCAGTCGAAGAAGATGATGTTGTCCCGGGGACTGTTGTTCAGTTGTCGAGATCCGTGGTTGAGGAAGGTCATGCTAAGATAAACTTTACAAGTTTGACTTGGGATTAGAGGAATAAATATGTTGAGCATTTGAAGCACGGAAAGCTTCCTTTGGACCCTAAAAAGTCGAGAGCGAGCTAAAGCAGCCTGATTCGCACTGGATGAAAATGGAACGTTGTACAGGAGGGCCTTCGATGGACCATTGGCCGTATGGTTAGCACCGGGGGACACCGATTATGTTTTACGAGAAATCCACGAAGGCACTTGTGGGAACCACTCCGGCGCTGACTCTTTGATTCACAAAATTATTAGAGCTGGATATTACTGGGATAGCATGGAAAAAGAGACTAAGGAGTTTGTTCAAAAATGTGACAAATGCCAAAGGTTTGCACCGATGATCCATCAGCCCGGTGAACAATTCCATTCAGTCCTATCCCCGCGGCCATTCATGAAATGAAGGATGGACATCATAAGCCCCCTACCAACGGAACCGGGTAAAGCTAAATACATTTTGTTTATGACTGACTACTTTCCCATATGGGTGGAAACATAGGCCTACGATAAAGTAAGAGAAAAAGTAGTCATAGACTTCATATGGGATCACATCGTGTGTCAGTTCGGGATAACCGCTGAAATTGTATGCGATAACGGGAAGCAATTCATCCAACAAGGTAACAAAGTTCCCCGAAGATCAAAAAATAAAGAGGATCTTATCACCGCCATATCACCTCCAGGCCGAGTCCACTAACAAGACTATTATTCAAAACTTGAAGAAAAGGTTGACTGACGCTAAAGAGAAATGGAGAGAGGTTTTACCCGAGGTCCTTTGGGCATATCGAATGACATCAAAGTCCAGAATGAGAGCAAACCCTTTTTCTTTGGTGTATGGTTCCAAAGCGTTAATTCCAGTTGAGGTCGAGGAACCTAGCGTCAGGTTTCAGCATGCAACCGAGGAATCAAATCACGAGGCTATATACACTAGCCTCTAACTACTGGATGAAAACCGAGAAGCTGCACTTTTTCGAATGGCCGCACAATAGAAAAGGATCGAGAGGTATTATAACAGGAGGGCCAACCTTCGTCACTTCGAAGTCGGGGACTTAGTTCTAAGGAAAGTCCCCCTCAATACTCGAGACCCGAATGAAGGAAAACTAGGCCCAAACCGGGAAGGACCATATCGAGTCATCGGAGTTATCGGAAAGGGATCCTTCAAACTTAGCACAATGGAAGGCGAAACATGTCCATATAGAATAACCGAGCCCCGACGACAAAATATGTACACATGTATGAGTTATTTAAAGAAGCATCCTTTCTATATTAAACACTTTGTGTCTTGAAGAAATTCGCTACTATACGGGATCCATACTTGTAATTCTATATGAGAAAAGTCTTAAGAACTAAAAACGAGCTCCATACTCGGAAAATGTCATCAACAACCAACGCATTCGAGTTATTCGAGTTACATAAACTCTAACTCATAATACCTCAAAGAGGCATCCCTCGACGTAAAGGCCAAAACGGTCACACTCGGGGACTAACATTTCTAACAAGTTCGAAATGCTATCAGGAAACAAGTCCAAGAGACATGCCCGAAGTCTACGGCCATATTAGAGACTACGATCATATGAATAGGCGACGACCGAAATAATGTGGCTCGGAGACGTCCGACTTCCTCCATAAACTAAAGGCCTTCAAATACTTTGAAAAACTGGTTAAATAAGGCTACCCTCGACAAAGCAAATAAAAAAGGGCTTTGATAAAGTCATCCCCCAAATATAAAGGCTTCGATAATATCAATGTTAAATCATCTCAACACAAACGAGCTAAGAAAAATCTGGGTTCCGATCGTCGAACCCTCAAAGAACCCAATAGGTATAAAAAACATATGCTAAGGCATGAGAAATTTTCACCAAGTCTTTTAGCCGAAAAGGGAAAAGTTATAGCCGCTTTTAGAGGCCAAACTGGCCCGACATAAAGAGCCTAAGGGACAATATAAAAGATCCTAAGGACCGACACACTAAGGGTTCGAGATTTCACTCCATCAGAACCCAAGGGTTCGATCACCCCGAGCCCAAACAAACATTTTTGACTATGGATCGAAGACCTGTTATCATTCGACACTAAGGGTATATATCCTGAAGGTTCAAATCTTATTCGAACCGAACCTCGGCAACTTCAAAGGGACCATCCGAGATAGAATCTCGAATACATTGTTCGAAGGATGAAATTAGTGCAAGAAATTGTAAAGGAAAAAATAATAAGGAAAAATTAAGGGAAATTTCTTCTTATATATTCAAAAGTTGATATGTACAACAATTCAACAGAAGAGAAAAAACAAAAAGAAAGAAAATACACCAAGGGAGCACCCCCCCTTCAGGGGCAGCTTCTCCTCCTAGAACCGCTTCTCCCTCGGGGTTAGCCTCTTCATCGGGAGTAGTCTCTTCTTCGGACCCCTCTTCACCTCCGGACTTTACTTGGACGCCTTCGACATCATCATCATCGGAGTAGACAAGGAATCAGGCATCGACTTCATCCTCTTTTGCTTGGACTATCTCCTTAGTAAGATCGAAGCCCCTAGCATGAATCTCCTCGAGAGTTTCCCTCCAAGATTGGCACCGGGAATAGTCATTGCTTCGCTTTTCCCGATCAGCAGCTTCTCTTAGCTCCTTTTGACCAGCTTAGATGTCCCTCAAATATACAAATTTTATTTTATCAGCCGTAATCTGAGTCTTCTTGGCCTCGCTCTGGCTTCAGCAACTTCCACTTCAGCCTTGGCAAGTTTAGCCTCGAGCTCAACAATCTTTTCGTTCTGGGCCGAACTGCTCTCTTTGACATTTTGAAGCTGAGTCTCCGTAGCTGCTAGTTGGGTTAATGTGGCCTCCTTCCCCGCAACAAGGTGGTCTATTTTATCTTTCCATTGGTCACACTCGGCATTGAACTGTCCAACCTCGCCTCAAAGCTGCCCCAACATCTCCACCTTCTGATGCAGCTAAGACATCGAAGTATTAGTTTCGATAGTTGGGAGGAGAAGGCCATACTCGTTAAAAATGTTAGTTACCTGCTTGTCCAGCTCAGCCTCGTATTCTCGAGCCATGATTAATTCCGCTCGAAGATCTTTGAGCTCCCCCTCCTTTTTATCACAAAGGAGCCTTAGATCTTTCCCTTCACCCAAGGATTTGTTCAGCTTGGCCTCACATTGGCTCAGCTCGGCCTTGAACTTGGTAAAAGCCTACAAATAAAAGGAATGATCAGACAAAGCAGGAATGGAAACTGCAACATTGAGGAAATTACAACATTAAGAGTTGAGGCTTACCTTATAGAAGAGACATTGGGCATCTTCGAAGGTTGAGGACGAATCGATAAGATCGACATCATCGACCCCAATAAAAAAACCTGAAAAGGATCATCCTCACTAGGGGCTCCACCTAACTTAGGAATTTTCAGGGCCCGAGCATCTGTAATGGCGTCCTCGGAGTAATCCAGGAACGATGGGGAGTGACCTGTTGTCATGGCCTCGAGGAGATCCTCCGAGGCGCTCTGCTCGATCATAGGGGCTTCGAAACTTGCCCCATTTGGCGTACTTGCCGAAGGTTGAGGAACAACCACGACATCGGGCGACTTGGGGTCTTTGCCCTTATTTTCCTTTGAGGTCCCTTCATCACGACGAAGGACCTCGGTTTCTGTGGGTTTGGCGTCCTCGATGAGTTTTCTGGTTCGGGTCACCAGAGCCAAATCTTCGACCTCATTAGTCTGATCATCCAGCAGCTGGTGGACTAAGTCTATGTCCTCATGGATGATGCTCTTCTTGTGCCTCCGAGCAGGACCCGCTTTATCTTGAGGGTCTTCGGGCTTCGAAGCCCTTTCCTTTTATTGTCCTTTTTTGGATTTGGAATCGGGGACTCCATCTTCTCCCCGGGAGGGGCCGACCTCATCTCGGAAAATTCACCAATGCCTACACAAATGAGAATTAAGTGTGAGGAAGGAAAAATCTTATATGGAGAAGGAAGTATAAAAGATTTTACCATGGTAGTTTGCATCCCACTTGCCCTTCGACAAGTCATGCCACTTGCGTTTGTCATACGAGGAGGTAGCGGCTAGCTTCCGGACCTAGTCCTCGAGATCGTGGATCGCATGGGGCATCCAAGGGACCATTTCATGTAAAGGAAAGAACATTATGCTAGGTATAGTGAAAGTACAGAAAGTCACTGAGAGAACGAGATCAACTTACGGTCGAAGTTCCATTTCTCGGGGAACAACAGTTTCTCCCCGAGGATAATATCGATGGTCCTCACTCGGATGAACCGGCTCATCCAACCTCGATCTTTGTCCTCATCATTTCTGGAAAATAAATATTTGGTCGACCGACGTTGGAGCTTGATCAACCCTAAAAAACGTTGAGGCTGGTATAAAAGGATGAGGTGGCTGAGGGTGAATTCGAGCCCCTCGGCCTTGCTGGTGAAGTATCAAAGCATTTTCACTATCCTCCAGAAAGATGGGTGGATTTGGCCGAGGGTAACTTGGTACCTCTTGCAAAAGTCGATCACGATTGGATCGAGGGGGCCCAACATAAAGGGGTAAGTGTATACACTTAAAAACCTCTCCACGTGGGTAGTAATGTCCTCTTCACGTGTGGGGATCTGTACCACGACCCCATCCCCCCAGCCGCAGTCCTTTCTCACAGCTAGGAGGTTTTTCTCTGTTATCGAACAGATGTACCTCGAAGCGTGCTCACATAGGCCAAGAACATCGGGAGGGTTTTCGACCATGAAGTCTTTTTTTAGAATACAACCACCAGGAACGACCTCGTGAAGGGCCGACACCTTACCGCCGGCCGGACGAGAAGAAGAGGAGGAAGTTCCCTTTTTTTGAGGAACTGTTTTGAAGGTTTTAGCCATTGATTCTGGTTGAGAGAGGAGGAAGGGAGTAAGATCTGACAACTTTTTAGCGTTGAAACGACAGAAGAACTGGTGGCGGAAAAAGAGAAGATAGAGAGAAGAAGAGATTAGAGGAGTTGTAAATGGAGGTAAAAGTCCTTAATGAGGCGAGTAACCAAGTATTTATATATAGGAAATCATTGACCATTCGGTGGCGCTAGTGGCCGACCAACACTGACGCGCATTTAATGTTTTGGGAAAACGTACCGACGGGACGTTTCGAGTCACTTTGAACGCTTACGACACAAGGATGATGTCATTATTTGGGACTTCAAAAATTCGAGACTCAAATCGTTTCTTATCATTTTATTCTAAAAACTGTGGGGACTATCTGTATACGGTCGAAATCAGGTAAGCCTGATTTCGTGAGGTCGAAGAGCCACTCCGAGCCCGAGTTTGAACTAGGTCGAGTGATGTTTAACTTAAAGTATATATATTTTCATGTATATCGCCTCATATGTTACTTTTGTTTCGTGAGTTTTAGATGTTAAATGTGATGATTTATATTAATTTGAAGTGTTTTTATGTGTAGAAATGATTCGGGATCAATTGGGGGCGAAACGCGCGAAATTAGAACCAAAACGGACGAAACCGGGCAAAAAGGCAATTTTGGGTGCCACAGGCAGGGCTGGGCGCCACCTGTGGCGCTGGAGACAGAATGGAAACTGTGGGCAGCGCCCTGGTGGGCGCCCGACGCTACCCAGGGCGCCGGTGATGGGATTTTCTCCTATTTTTTTCGGGACATGGTTATTTCGGCTCTAGACCTACCCAACACGTATAAAAGCAAGTCTAAGCTTATTTTTGAGAGAATTTCACGCCACTTTGGAGGAGATATACACACGAAATTGCTAGGGCGCGAAGGATTCTCAGTTTTCTTCATATTTTTCTAGTATTTACAATTAATTCAAGACTTATGCAATTGTTTGATTTTAGTATGAGTGGCTAAACACCCATTGTTCTGGAGTTGTGATTTAGCCATGAATATTGTTCTTCGACATTAACTTAACCTTGATTATAGTTCACTCAATATATGGTTGTTTCTTCAATTCTGTGTTTACTTGCTTAATTGTCTGGCCAACAGTTAGGTTCTATTTACTATCTTTGCCATTATTGGGAAAGCCGTGTATAGATTAGAGAAGAGTTGAAGGGAGCACGATCTTAACCCTTCGGGGGAGCGAATTTGTTGTTAGGATAAGAATATACCTAGTCACTGTGTTTAATTAAATATCATAATCTTAGTGCGTTCTAATAGATTAATTTCATAGGAATATAGGCGTTAATCTATTGAGAATAGGCGAGTAGTGCTTCGGCAGAAGGCTATGAGAGCAATTATCGATTAATTAGCAACCATGGGTGAATTATATGAAAGGGAGAGTTAATTAGAACACAATACTAATGGTGAATCGATCACAACCCTGAAATATTTGTCTCTACTAAATACACAACAATCAACTCGTTACTTGATAATTAGTTATTTCCTAGAATCGTAGTATGGCATAGTTACATTATTGAATTTTTATTTTGGCTTGATTAAATAACAATTATAGTGAATTAGTGAGTAGTCTACACAGGTCTCTGTGGGTTCGACACTCGATTTATCATTATATTACTTGTACGACCACGTATACTTGCGTGTGCGTTTGAGAGAAACATCGAGCGAGATCAATAGATCGAGCTCGAACCCGGCAATGGAGTGCAAGGCTCGAGGAATGAAGCACACGATACTAGGGCCGAGTATGTCCTACCTCGAGATAATGCCGTTATGGGTTCATAATAGAATGGGCGAGATTCCCGCAATGGCACAAAGCTCAAGGCGTAAATTCCGGAACAGATTTGTACAAATTCTTACAAGGTGGTTAGACAGTTGTACAAATTAGGCTTCTTTCCAGAAATAGGAATGTACCTTATCTGGGACCCCCTATTATATAAAGGGGAGTCCATTCATTTGTAAACATCATCAATCATTGGCAAAGAATATAAACTTTTACTTTTGTGCTCATCTCTCATCAGAATTGTTCTTTAATTTTATAATATTCTTTCTACTTTATCCTATTGTTCATCCGAATCCTTCTCGAGGCTATCTTGGCTCGAGGTCGAGGCCTGCTGAGACGTTGGGTTTATCTATCTTGTTCACCTAATTCATATATTTATCTTATTGCTTATCAATTAGTATTTGACTAAATCAGATATCTTTAAGACCTCGTTATAAATTTAATTGTTACTCAGATTTTAAGGTCAACATAAAGAGTATCAAAACTTTAACTCTGTGGTACTAATTAACTTCATATAAATTACTCCAGAAAGTTTTAGGTTGTTAAGTACCTTAAGTCTTTTATTATTTTGTTAGGTTTATTCTAGAACTTGAAGGGTTATTTTATACTTTCAGAATACTCAAAATTATTATATAGTAAATGTTTTTTTTAATCATTTCAACAAATATTGCATTTAGTTTAACATTTTTACTTTTTTTTACTAATTTATTCTTGTATGCGTCTCACATTGCTTGACATGATGTGCATGCGACACACGCAATAAAATTGTTGGATTGTTTAGATTTTTAAGTTTTATTTCGGTTAGCTTGTGTCTTAAAACATATAATCAAATTTATAAAGAGACTAAGTATATATAACGTCAGTACGTGAGAGAGTTAACCTTTTAGGAAGAAACATCCATACAATTGAAGGTTAATAGTTATTTGACCCAAATTCAAATAAGGAATATATTTATATACGTTAAGTTTGACTTGACTTTAAATTTCTAACTATTAGAAATTTTTATATAAACAAGGAAAGTCTTAGTAGTCAAATTTTATTTAGTTTCAAGCTCCTAGATATTAGAAAAATAGATAAATGATGATTTTGTTTAATATCAGTTTTATTTTAAGAAAGTAAAAAAAGTGAACAACATTTCGCTAAAGAATTTCATACTTTTAATATATATATATATATATATATATATATAAAAACTGAGAAATATGAGCCAGAAAATGAAAGCAAATTAGAAAAAGAAGAAGAAAAAGAGAGTTAATTTTAATATATAGATAGAACTCTACACTATTAAGTTATGAAACTAAAAGCCAAATTCATTGATATGAATGATATTTTTTCATCCGGAATCGCACCTTCGAAATTGTTATGTCGCCTAACATTTCACTTGTTAGAAGCCAACGTTAGCTAGATTATTTAAGCAATTTTAACAATTCAAAATAAAACATTAATAAAAATAAACCGAAAGAGTCTGAAATGGTATAATAATAAACACATGCCGATATCTAACATCTCCTAGAATGCGGAGTCATGAAGACATGAGCAACTAGAGTACTACATATATGGTCTGAAACAAAGTACAAGTGTCTGAGACTAGGTAAACAATAAAATGGAGAAAGAAGGGGACCTCAGGGCTGCGAACGCCGTGCAGCTATACCTCAAGTCTTCAAATGTGAGTGAACCCGATCAGAACACCGCTAGACGCTGTTGGGACCAACAACAGTATCTTCATAAGAAGTGCAGGAGCATATCATGAGTACAACCGATCCAATGTACTCCGTAAGTGTCGAGTCGAACCTTGACAAAGTTGTGACGAGACTATGACAAGACACCTATGTAAAATCATAAGAACGACGAGTACGAAATCACTAAATAACATCTTCCGAAATAAGCAACAATATAACCAAGTAAATCACCAATCAGGGAATATAATAAGGCAATGAAATAAAGATGGTATGACATCACCCTTCGTGCTTTTACTCTCGTCCTCACCACGTCATATCATAAATAAAATAGCATGGCATAACCCTTCGTGCTTTTACTTCTCTGGCACGGTATTACCTTTCGTGCTTTAATCCTCACAATCTCTCAAAATATGATAAAGAATGCAAATAAGGCATAACAACACTCTTCATGCTTTTCACTCCTCCTCACCAAGCAACAATAAAATCTGAATCACAAATGCAAGGCGAGAAGCAATTTCACCTCAATTATAGTACCAAGATAACAAACTCAACTTTTAAAATTCCAAACATATTCAAAATAATAATAAATATGAGGCGAATAATTAAAAAGTAATAATCTAACCTAAGCATAAAGAACATAGTCAATGAAACAATATAATACAAAGGAACAATTTCCACCCGCATGTCTTAACCCAATGACAATGCATATATACTCGTCACCTCACATATACGCCGTCCCCACACATAATACACGTAGAGAATAGACCAACAAGTCCTAATCCCTCAAGTGAAGGTTAATCACGACACTTACCTTGCTCTACAACCAAATCAAGGCACAACCGTGACTTTTCCTCTAGAACTAGCTTCCAAGCCAATCAAATCTAGCCAAATATAGTTCAAATAACTCAATATAGGATTTAGAAACTAACCACGAGTGAAAATGATTCAATCTTTAATGATTTTGGAAAAAGACAACAAAAGTCAACCCTGGGTTCGTTTAGTCAAAATCCGAGACTCAGACCAAAACCCAATTACCCATTCAATCTCAAGCCCGGTTATGTAATAGTTTCGAAATCCGACCTCAATTTGAGGTCTCAATATCACTACAAGAAATCAGACTTTTAGTGGCGACAAAAGTCGCTACAAAAGCCCACAAAGTCGCTGCTAAAGACATATAGTAGTGACCTTAAGGTTGCTGCAAGTACAACCGTTACTGAATTTTTTTTGTGACGACTCATTAGGGCGCCACAAAAAGACACATTTTGTAGCGACTATAGTCGCTACATATAGTTAATAAATACGCCACAAAAAAGAGTTTCACAAAACAAATTTTAGGAAGATCGCCACTGTATGACTATAATTAGTAGCGACTTCGGTCGCCACTAAAACCCTTATAGTTTCGGTAGTAACGCTTGTCGCTACAATAGCTTGAGATTTAGTGGCAACCTTGATCGCATTTGGTGGCAACCTTGATCGCCATAAATACTAATTGCTTTTGTGGCAAGAATCTGTTGTCACTAAAAACCTATTTTTTCAACAACTACAATGGCGAAATTCTAATACATTTCAATCAAATTGCTTCAAATATTTAAAGAATCCGAAATTGTTCAACAACCAATAAAAACATATCTCAAGTCAAATAATATAAATACTTTCACAAATACAAAGCTAGTTATATACATACTACATAATATTCATTATTCATTATCATTGTATATATATACATACGACCAAAAATAAAAAATAGAATATGAAGTGTCTTCATAATCCTCCTTGATTAACGCCTCTTATGTTTATTTAAGAATCGTGTCCCTGCTATTAAGAAAAAACAACACATGATTACTTTGACAATCTCATAATTTAATGTTAGTAGTAAAAGGGGAGATCACACATAATTTAACTATTTGTATAAGCTAATTTGGAAAAGAACCTCTTATATCAAAAGGGCTAAATAGGAAAAGCCACTAATATCAAATACATTAACAATTAGAAGTAGATTCATATGCACCAGAAATGTACACTAACTTTTAAGAGCAACTCGAGAAGTGAAACAGAGACAAACAATTCAATTGAGTTCACTAGAGAAGTTTACTTTCTTGTAAGCTGATTAGGAAAATACGTAACTTTGTTCACCGCTTCAACAATGCCAGCATTCCAAGTGTTAATGCAACATTTTTCTTTAACTACCAGAACCGACCAAGTAGAATCTTAGAAATATTATGGCAAACTAATCTTACCTATCATATCAATTCCTCCTAATTTAAATGAGTCATCAATTGAACCAAGGAAGATTTTCAACACAAGTTAATACTATTGATTATGATTTGTTAAAAATACAAGCTAAAAATGGTTAACAATTCAACAAATTAAGCTAATAAGGCACGAATTCCACAGAGATAACAACATATAAAATCTTCAATATGTCATATTCACTATTAGTGTATACATGGGTTATAAATATTTTTTGAAAAGGAGTCTTATCATCATTAAACCGTCAAAAAAAAAACTTAGATAGTGTGGAACCTTTCTCACATAGAGAAGGTGAAGCAAAGACAAAATACCAAGCATTTGCCTTTAAGGAGAAAACGAACACGTTCTGTACAATTAGTCATAGTTTCTCACATTGTCCAAATTCAACAAGAAAACAAGCCAAAGGTGACCATCAGGTACTTCACTGATATAAAGTAGTACGAAATCATGCTTTTCTGGAATCAAGTACAACATTTGAAGTTGTATTTCTACTATGATTTATAGTGTTAATAAAATAGACTATCCAAAGTTGTATTTCCTTTTGTGTGGCATCCTAAAGATAATAAAACATTTTGGTAATGTTTCCAGATTGATAAATTGTTTAATGTAAAAAGGGAGCAAAGTGGATGCAATGGCAGGAAAGATGAAAATACGAAATTTAGTAAAGGATATCTTTTTTGAGAACCATCACTTGACAATAAGTCACGAACTTGTTCATTATATATTTCCATCATTTAAACTTTGTTCTCATACTTGAAATTCCTCTCTCTCATTTGAGAAATTCTGAAAAGATCATTCAAAGCTCGATCTCGCTCCTTCACGGCCAGTCTGGAGGTTAATTTAACTAGACTTCAGCAATGTTAAACGATGTGTAAACATATTTACCAAATTTATATAGGACGAAATTCTTACCAGGATATACGTTTTCCCTGAGCCAGTCTGACCATAGGCGAATATGCATTAAAACCACCAAGTACAGACTGTATTAAGGGCTGAATATCATAATACACTTGAGCTGCAAAGGTAGAAATTGTAAAATTCATTTTATTATTTATCACATGGAACATAATTTAATAGAATATGTATAAAGGCACTTTGATCTGGCATAATTTGGAGGAATCTGAAAAACCTTGTGTTGTAGTTGGACTGTAGACCGTATTAAACTTGAAGGACCTACGACCTTCTTTTCCTTCTTCAATCATATCAATATTTTTACTCATCTAGAAAAATATCAAAGAAAAGATAACTAATCAATTATCATATCAAATAATATGCATTTGAGAGCAAATGAAGAAACTACCATTATAGTCGCTAACTTAATTCATATACCACCTTCATCTGTATGAGGTATTCGATGAAAAAAGAACAAAACAAAAACGAATTAATTTTTCTATATTATTAGTTTAAAAATAACAATATTTATGGTTTTTTCGTGTAACAAACTATACTGTTGAACAAAACTTGTTAAAATTCTGACTCCTCCTCTAATTACAACAACAACAAATTAAAAAACTAAAATACTTGAGCCTTGAAAATGAATGATACCATTGTGTTAGTGTCCAATGACAAACCTCAGAGATACAAAAATTAATTAACTTAATGGCAGTATAGTTTGTCATTAACGTCGGTACTCATCATAACCCAAAATTTCAGTATATAGAAGAAAATATAAAAATATAGAACTGTTCTACCTGAAGCGAAATCTTACAAAATCATTATAAAAAAACTCAAATGTAAATATATCTTACATAAATCAATATGGGTTTTCAGTAAGACATGATATAAACAAAATAAGAAGATTTTCAGTTAGATTATGGAAGAGAAACCGTTCGTTCCATTGTACCTCCACGAAATCGATTACATCAAAGCAACTTCTTTCCCCAAAGAAAAACGAAAAGATTAGGGATTTTAACACACCTGAATTGTTAAAATTTCACTTCTATATTTTCTTGTCCTTTGCCGACTTCCCCAGCTTGAGTACTTGAAATTGAAGAAGCTTTGAGTCAATAGACACAACTCAAACGAGAAGATTAGGGATTCACATTTTGATTTGAGGGATTTCGATTTGGGTAAGATTTTAGCAGAAGAGAGGACCGATTTCAAACGAGAAGATTAGGGATTTCTTTTGTCTGGACCGATTTCTAGAGAGAGGACCTAGATTTCGGGCGCTTCCATGTTCTTCACTGTTCGATGTGTTCGAGAGTGTTTAATTAGGAGATTCATATTTTATTTTCCTTCGTTATTTTAAAAGAGAATAAGAGAGACCCAGTCGCTGCAATACATATTTAGCGGTGACTTCTCAAAAGTCTCCACAAAAAATATGGAGCCAAAATTTTAATATTAGCGGGACTAAAAATTTCAGCCACATCAGAGGCGACCTATAAATAGTCGCTGATAAATATTTACAAACTGTGGTGACTTTTAAAGTCACTGTTAATAGTATAAATATTGTAGCAACCTATAGGGTTGCTGCTAAATGTCGCCACTAATTATCCAATTTCTTGTATTGTCTCAATTTCTTATAATCTCCAATTCCTACCTAAATCCCTAATTTCTACCAAGAGAAAACTTATATTAAAGATTAAGATCACTGGGTGTTTATGAAAATGTAATGAAACAAGTTGAAATCTACTAACCAATGATGTGGGGATGAAAAACCTCTTCAAAATTGCCTCTAAGCCAAGCTCAAACTTGAAAATGGTGAAAAATGATTCAAATCCCATCTTTTTGAAGTTTTAATACCTGGGCGTTAGGTGTTTTTCGCATTCGCGAAGCACCTGACGCATTCGCGAAGGAGACCTGCCAAATGGCCTACGCGTTCGTGGTGAACCCTTCGCATTCGCAAAGGCTTAACCCCCTGGCCTTCGTGTTCGCGATTCAAGGCTCGTGTTCGCGTAGAGTAACTAGCTGCCCTCCCCCAAAACCCCATAACTCTTTGCGTTCGTGTGAGAACGATCGTGTTCGTGAAGAGTAAGCCCGTGACTGATTCACGTTCACGACCATGTCTCTGTGTTCGCAAAGAAGAAATCCGCCCCAACCCCAAGTTCCCGTTCGCGATCGAGAGAGTAGCTTCGTGATTGCAAAGCACATCACACCATACACCAGAAAATAGCTGAAACCAACATTTTCTTTAGTCCGAAATGGTATGTAGCCTATCCGAAACTCACCCGAGCCTCTCGGGCTTCAAACCAAACATGCACGCAAGTGTAATAACATCATACGAACTCGCTCTCATGATATAAATACCAAAATAAAACCTAGAACTATGAATTGGACATCAAAATGCATGAAATTTTCAAAGAAACTCAAGAACTTCAAAAATCACAACTGAGCGTCCGAATCCTATCAAACCAACTCAGATTTGCACCATATTTTACAGACAAGTTACAAATAGCAAAATGAACCTATACCAAGTCCTGAAAAATAATTCAAACCCGATAACCACAAAGCCAACCTACAGTCAAATCTAGAAATTTTCCAAATCTTCAAATTACTAGCTTTCCGCAAAACAAGTCAAATCAAGTTAGGGACTTCAGAATTCAATTCCGAGCATACGCCCAAGTCCAACACGATATGGACCCACCGAGAATGTCAAAATACAGATATGGGAGTGTTTATATAAAATATTGATTGTAGTCAACTCATGTTATTTTTAAAGTCAAAAATCATCTTTTCTTCAAATTTTCACATAAAATCTTTTTGGAAAAAGACGCGGACTGCGCACGTAAATTGAAAAATATTAAATGGAGCTAATAGAGGTTTTGGAACATGGAAATAAAGTTTAGTACTCAAAATAAACTATCAGGTCGTCATATTTCCCACCTCTAAAGGAAACGTTCGTACTCGAATGGACATAGAAAAGTACATGGACTAGTAAAAAGGTGTGGGTATCTACTCTGCATACCAGACTCGAACTCCCGCGTAGATTCCTTGATCGGCTAACCGCTCCATTTTACTCTCACAGTATAACTCTTAGACCTCAACTTCCGGACCTGCCGTGCTAGAATAGCCTCCGGCTCCTCCTCTTAAGTCATATCCTTGTGCAATTGGACTGAGCTGAAATAGAATACATGGGATGGATCACCGTGATACTTTCGCAGCATGGAAACATGGGACAGTGGGCGAACTGTCAATAAGCTAGTGGCAATGCAAGTCTGTAGCACCAACCTTCTCAAGGATCTCAAAGGGACCGATATACCTAGGGCTTAACTTGCCCTTCTTTCCGAACCTCATCACACCCTTCATAGGTGAACCCCGTAGCAAAACCCTCTCTCCCACCATGAATACTACATCACAAGCCCTATGATCATCACTCTTCTGCCTAGATTGAGCTATACGAAGCAGATCCTGAATCAACTTGACTTTCTCCAATGAATCCCGAACCAAATTAGTGCACAACAACCTAGCCTTTCCCGGCTCAAACCAACAAACTGGAGAATGACACCCCCTCCCATATAAGGCCTCATAAGGAGCCATCTAAATGCTCGATTGGTAGCTGTCGTTGTAGGCAAACTCTGCAAGCGGTAAGAATTGATCCCAAGAACCCCCAAAATCCATAACACAAGCATGTAGCATGTCCTCCAAGATCCGAATGGTGACTAACCATCCATCTGGGGGTGCAATGTTGTACTCAACTCAACTCACGTACCTAACTCCCATTGCACAACTCTACAAAAATGCAATGTTAACTGTGTGACTCGATCGGAGATAATAGACACCGGCACACCGTGAAGACGAACAATCTCTTCGATAAAGATCTGAGTCAGCTACTCTGAGATTAGGTAGCCACCACCGAAATCAAATATGCCGACTTGGTCAACCTATCCACAATGACCCATAATGCGTCAAATTTCTTCAAAGTCCGTGGGAGACCAACAATAAAATCCTTGGTATTACGCTCCCACTTCCACTTGGGAATCTCAAGTATATGAAGCAAACTGCCAGGCCTCTGATGCTCGTACTTCACTTGCTGGCAGTTCAACAACCGAGCCACATACTCTACTATATTTTTCTTCATTCTTCTCCATAAATAATGCTTCCTCAAATCCTGATACATATTGGCGGCACCCGAATGAATGGAATACCGTGAACTGTGGGCCGCCTCAAGAATCAACTCACACAGCCCATCTACATTGGGCACACAAATTCGACTCTGCATTTGCAACACCCCATCATATCCAGTAGAAACCTTCTTGGAATTATCGTGCTGCACTGTGTCCTTTATAACAAGCAAATGGGGGTCGTCATGTTAACGCTCTCTGATGCACTCATACAAAGAAGACCGAGAAACCACACAAGCAAGAACCCGTATAGGCTCCGAAACATCTAACCTTATGAGTCGATTGGCTGGAGCCTGAACCTCCAATGCCAGTGGTCTCTCACCTATTGGAATATATGCAAAGCTACCCATACTCTCAGTCTTTCTGCTCAAGGCATCGCCTACCACATTGGTCTTCCAGGGATGGTACAAAATGGTGATATCATAGTCTTTTAACAACTCTAAACACCTCCGTTTCCTCAAATTTAGATCCTTTTGCTAACAAGTGTTGTAGACTTCGATAATCTATGAATACCTCACATGACATGCCGTAGAGGTAATGCCTCCAAATCTTCAATGCATGAACAATAACTGCCAACTCTAAGTCATGAACATGGTAGTTCTTCTCATGAAACTGCAGTTGTCGTGATGCATAGGAAATCACCCTGTCCTCTAGCATCGACCTCGCGCGAAGCCCAATACGTGATGCATCACAATATACAGTGTAATACCCTGAACCCATAGGCAACACCAACACTAGAGCTATAGTCAAAGCAGTCTTGAGCTTCTGAAAGCTCAACTCACACTCATCAGACCACCTGAATGGGGCACCCTTCTGGGTCAATCTAGTCAATGAGGCTGCGATAGATGAAAACCCCTCCATGAACCGGCGATAATAACTCGCCGAACCTAGGAAACTCTGGATCTCTGTAGCTGAAGTAGGTTTAGGACAGTTCTGAACTATCTCAATCTTCTTAGAATCCACTTTAATGTCCTTAGAAGATACCATATGTCCCAAAAAGGAAACTGAATCCAACCAAAACTCACACTTCGAAAACTTGGCATATAAATAACTATCCCTCAAGGTCTGAAGTATGATCCGCAGAAGCTGCTCATGATCCTCTCGAATGCGAGAGTAAACCAAAATTTCATCAATGAAGATGGTCATAAAGAATCCAAATAGGTCTTGAATACACGGTTCATAAAATCCATAAATGCTGCTGAGGCATTTGTCAAGCCAAATGACATCACTAGAAACTCATAATGCCCATACCGAGTCTGAAAAGTTTTCTTAGGTACATCCGATGCCTTAATCTTCAACTGATGGTAGTCAGATCTCAAATCAATCTTCGAAAATACTTCGGTATCTCTTATTAAATAAGTCATCAATCCTCGATAAAGGATACTTGTTCTTGATAGTGACTCTGTTCAACTGCCAATAATCTATACACACCTCATCTAACCATCCTTCTTCTTCACAAACAACACTGGTGCACCCCAGGGTGAGATACTAGGTCTAATGAATCCCTTATCAAGAAAATCATGCAGCTTCTCCTTCAATTCCTTCAACTCAGATGGGGCCATATGATATGGTGGAATAGAAATAGGATAAGTGCCCGGA
This sequence comes from Nicotiana knightiana, assembly GCA_005239525.1. Classification (NCBI taxonomy): domain Eukaryota; kingdom Viridiplantae; phylum Streptophyta; class Magnoliopsida; order Solanales; family Solanaceae; genus Nicotiana; species Nicotiana knightiana. The sequence goes on from ML433102.1 coordinate 68,318, forward strand.
GCCAAGTCAATACAGAAGTCGATATCTCTATTGGGTGGCATCCCCAGCAAATATGCAGGAAACATCTTTACAAACTCGCGCCAAGTGGTACTGAATCCATGGAAGGAAACTCTGCACTAGGAACAAGGATATAGGCCAAATATGCTAGACATCCCTTCTCGACCATATGCCGAGCTTTCACATAAGAAGTAACTCTGCTAGTAGAATGGACATGAGTCCCTCTCCACTCTAATCGAGGAAAACCCGACATGGCTAAAGTCTTGGCGTGACAGTCCAAAGTAGCGTGATAAGGTGACAACCAATCCATGCCTAAAATAACATCAAAGTCCACCATATCAATAAGTAGGATATCTACACTAATCACAAGGGTCGTGGTAGAAACCACACACGAGCGATAAACACGATATGCAATAATAGTATCTCTGTCACAACCCCAATTTCCCTCTGTAGGATGTCGTGTTGGAACCTAGTCTCTAAGACTAGATAAAACCAACATGCAAAATATAACTGAAATAACAAATAAACTCTCAGATACTCAACGATTTTTAATAAAGAAAACTCCACAACTCAACATATACAATTTCCCTAAAACCTGGTGATATCGAGTCACAAGCTCTACACCGGTGTTATAATAATCCCTATACAACTGTATCTAATAAAAGGAGGAAGATATAGAAGTAGATCGAGGGTTACTCTGAGGCCTGTGGACGCCAACAGGTGTACCTTGAAGTCCCTAAGTACAAACTCAACTCACTGATGCCTGAACTGGTAGGAGGTATTTGGTTCTGCACAAAAGATGTGCAGAAGCATAGCATGAGTACACCACAATGGTACCCAGTAAGTGCCAAGCCTAACCTCGGTAGAGTAGTGATGAGGTCAGGTCAAGGACCTACTGGAATAAATAAGACACAGAACGAGTAATTTAACGATTCAATAATAATAACAATGGAAATGAAACAAGTAAAGAATATACCAAATTAACTACACAGAATCAAGGTCATGGAAGAAAACAAGAAATGTTAAGTCAAAGAAACAAAATAACCCATCACAAGTGAAGTAATAGAGAAGTACTAACAAGAGTCACTACCGAGGTACCGCTTCGTAGTCTCAAATCACAAAAATAATCCATAATCATTCCTTATATCACCATGGGATCAATTCATTTAGTTCTGAAAGTCATTTTCTGGAAATAGCTTTTTAGACCACCTTATCACACCACGTGGCTTCAAGTAGTTCCCCTACTAGCAACACACGTATCAAACCCATCTTATCTCACTACATACATTTCAACCCCAAAACCTTATACCACCGCATGCGTATCAATTCACAATGTATCACAAATCGTACCTCAAGTGTCGATTATCACAACTTGCCAAGAAACCAACAACAATAGTATTTTCACAACAAGTAGCTCGTGGCTAAATCACAATATGCACAAGAGTAACAACATCGACAACTAGAAGTGAATAACTCAAAAAGAATAATATTTCACAACTTAACACTTTTCCTCAATGTGAATCACGACCTTTATAACTCAATGCCACTTTCAACAACAAGACATTCCAAGAATAACAACTTCAAGTAAAGAATTCAACGGTTACATAATAAATATGGAATAAAGGAAAAAAAAACTTCAACCAAACATGCAGAGCAATTAACAAGTAAGAGATAAGACAAGTAGAGCATGTGAAAATAGACTAATGATGATGAAGATACCATGTTAAGATAACTCATAAGGCATGAAAGGAATCTACATAGCTAAAACTGGTAAATTTTCACATTTAGCCTATGTACACACTTGTCACATTGAGTATACGGCTTCCACACATCACATTTATCACAAAACAACACCAATCCTAAGGGGTAATTCCCCCACACAAAGTTAGGGAAGACACTTACCTCAAAACACGCCAACTGAATCCACTAGTAGGCCTTTCCCTCAAATATCCAACTCAGAATGGCTCGAATCTAGCCAAAACAACTTCATACCATAAATATAAACTATCAAAAACTATTTCGAACATAAAGTTACAATCTTTGCAAAGAAATAAAAGTCAACTCAAAAAGTCAACCCGTGCCCGTGCCTTGGAACCTGACCAAAATTACAAAATCCGAACACCCATTCGATAACAAATCCAACCATACAAGAATTACTCAAATCCGACCTCAAATCGCCTTTCAAACCCCTAAATTTTAGCCTAAGAAGATATCACAAAGTTTCCTCAAATTCCCAGCTTAAATCACTAATTAAATGATGAAATTAACAATAGACTCGTGTAATTTAACCAAAACCGAGTTAGGATTTCTTAACCCAATAATTTCCTTGCAAAAATCCCAAAATAATCACCACCAACCGAGCTCTCTAGGTCAAAAAATGGATAATGAAATGCAAACCCTCGAAGACCTTTTTTCTGCCCAGTGACCCTTGCTTCTGCGGGCCTGGGGTCGCACTTGCGATGCCGCACATGCAGAAAATCCATCGCAGATGCGGTTCCAACTTAACTTCAGAGGTTTTGCTTCTGCGGAAAATAGCTCGCACCTTCGAGCCCGCTTCTGCAGGGAAACGACTGCATCTGCGGTCATGCCCAAGGATGCTCCCCAAATTCCGCTTCTGCGAAGGCAGTGTCCGCTTCTGCGGAGGCGGACCTACGCTCAGGTGTTCATACCTGCGAGCCCAGGCCTGGATGCCTCATTTCTCTCCTATGCTTCACCACTCGCATTTTCGAGTCCACACCTACGACCAATCCCTCCGTAGGTGCGATGACACTAGAAGGCTGGAAACTTTAGCAATGAGACTAAGTCTAATTTTGTTTCGGATTCAACCCGAATCACACCCCAGGCCCACAGGACCCCGTCCGAATATACCAACAAGTGACAAAACACATAACACACCTACTCGAGGCCAAAAATCACATCAAACAACATCGATTCTATGAATTGGAACCCAATTCAAGCCTATGAAACTATTAACTTCCAAATTATAAAAGTAATGTCGATTCACAGCAAACCAACTCCGATTGACTTCAAATTTTGCACATAAGTCATAAATGACATGAAAAACCTATTCCAACTTTCAAATTTGGGATCCGACCCCAATATCAATAAAGTCAACTCCCTGCCTCCAGATGAGGCACCACTAAAATCACCGAAATGACGATACCTCTTCTCAGATACCGCCCCTATCCTGACCATGAACCATCTTGATCTGTCTAGAAATCTCTATGCCACTCTGGAAAGAAATATCCTCTCTGATCTCCTTGGCCATCTATAGCCTGATACTAGAAGTAACTCCATCGTTGAATCTCCTCACTCTCCATCCCAGTAGGGAGTAAGATAACCGCATGTCGAGCTAAGTCAAAAAATTGAGTCTTGTACTGGGTAACACTCATGCTACCCTGTTGAAGGCGCTCAAACTTCTTGCGATACTCCTCCCTTAGAGTATTAAAAACACTTCTCCAAAAAAAGCTACGAAAACTGTTTTATTAAGTGAGGGGTGGCAAACCTACTGATCTACCATGCTCATAATCCTGCCACAACTTCTTGGCAGAACCGGTCATCTGAAACATTGCAAAGTCTACTCCATTGGACTCAACAATACCCATGTTGTGCAACACCTCGTAGCCACGGTCAAAATAATCTTGTGGGTCCTCAGAAGGTGAACCACCGAAGTGAATAGGAAAGAGCTTTGTGAACTTATCCAACCTCATCAATCCCTCAGAAGAAATCACGAGCCTCTCCTTGGTATATGTAGCAATAATAGGTTGAACTACCCCAACTGGCGAAACTACTGGAGTGTGATATATGTGATCCATCTAATCCGGAGTGTGAGTAGCTGGAGTTTGCGCTCATCCCCTAGCTTGAGAGATATCTGGTGCCACAAAAAATGTAGCGGTCTGGGCCACGCTCTCCATGAGTCCCACTAAAAGGACTAGAGTGTCCTGAAGCACGGCAGTGGCTATAAATCCCTCGGGGACCTGAGCAGGTCAGACTGGTGTGGTATGAGCTGGGATCTCCTCCTCATGATCAATTTGAGGCTCCACGATGGGTGCTGCTGCACGTGCTTTAGGCTGAGCTCTGCCTTGGCCCCAACCCCTATCCCTGGTAGTGGCTGCAAAAGAGGGTTACGGCTCATGCTCGGCTGTAGATGTTGTGTGTGTTCTCACCATCTGCAAGAAAATAAGAATGGAAAGATTCAAACATCAATGATATAATAAAATCGCACGATAAGGAAAGAAAGCAGTGAAATTTTCCTAAAGCTCCATAGCCTCTAGAAGATAAGTACGTACGTCTCCATACCGATGTTCCAGACTCTACTAAGCTTGCTCATGACTCGTGAGACCTAAGCATCCTAGTGCTCTGATACTAACTTGTCATGATCCGGAATCCCACCTTCGGGCCCGTGATGGTGCCTAACATTTGACTTGCTAGGCAAGCCAACGTTAGCTAGATTATTTAACAAATTTTAACAATTCAAAACAAAACATTAATATAAATAAACTGAAATAGTCTAAGCTGGTATAATAATAAAAATATGCCGATATCTAAACAGCTCCCTGAATCATGAGTCACGAAGACATGAGCAACTACAGTACTACATATATGGTCTGAAACAAAGAACATCTGTCTGAGACTAGGTATACAGTAAAATGGAGAAAGAAGGGGACTTTAGGGCTGCATACGCCATTCATCTATACCAAAAGTCTCCAAATGTGGTTGAATCCAAGTAGAACACCACTAGACGTTGTTGGGACCAACACCAGTATTTGCACAAGAAGTGTAGAAGTGTAGCTGAGTACAAACAATCTAATATATTCTATAAGTGTCGAGCCTAACCTCGACGAGGAAGTGACAAGGCTATGACAAGATACCTACATAAAATCTTGTACAGAAAATAACAAGTAGAACAATAAAATATTAATTGGAAGGGGGCATGCGAACAGGAAAATAACATAAGAACAACAAGTACGAAATCACCAAATAACATCTTCCGAAATAAGCGACAATATAACCAAGTAAATTCGCAATGCAGGAATCAAATAAGGCAATTAAATAAAGATGGCACGGCATCACCCTTCGTGCTTTTACTCTCGTCCTCACCATGTAATATCATAAATAAAATGGTAAAACATCACCCTTCGTGCTTTTACCCTCTGGCATAGTATCACCCTTCACGCTTTAATCCTCGCAATCTCTCAATATATGATAATGAATGCAAATAAGATACGGAAATACCCTTCGCACTTTCCACTCTTCCTCACCAAGCAACAATACAAATTCAAATACAAATATAGGTGGGAAGCAATTTCACCTCAATCATAGTACCAAGATAACAAACTCAACTTTCAAAATTCTCAGCATATTCAAAATAAACAATAAATATGAGGCGAATAATTAAAAAGTAATAATCTAACCTAAGCATGGAGAACATAATCAATAAAACAATATAATACAAATGAACATTTCCAACTGCATGCCTTAAAACAATAACAATGCATATATACTCGTCACCTCACATCTACAGCGTCCCTACACATAATACACATAGCAAATAAACCAGCGAGTCCTAATCCCTCAAGCTAAAGTTAACCACGATACGTACCTCACTATGTAACCAAATCAAGGCACAAACGTGGCTTTTCCTCTAGAACTTGCCCCCAAACCAATCAAACCTAACCAAATATAGTTCAAATAATTCAAAATAGGCTTTAGAACCTATCCATGATTGAAAAAGATTCAATATTTAATGATTTTGAAAAAAGTCAATCAAGGTTAACCCCAGGACCGCTTGTTCAAAACTCGAGATTCGGATAAAAACCCAATTACCTATTCACCCCCGAGCCCGGTTATGTGATTAGTTTCAAAATCCGACCTCAATTTGTGGTGTAAATATCAATTTCTCAAAATCTCCAATTTCTACCTAAATCCCTAATTTGTACCGTGAAAAAGCTTAGATTAAAGATTAAAATAAATAGGTGTTTTATGGAAATATAATGAAACAAGTTAAATCTACAAACCAATTAAATGGGGATGAAAAACCTCTTCAAAACCGCCTCTAGGCCGAGCCCAAACTTGAGAATGGTGAAAAATGGTTCAAATCGCGTCTTTTTAAAGTTTTCGTACCTAGGCGTCAGGTGTTCTTCCCGTTCACAAAGGAGACTTTCCAAATATCCTTTGCGTTCGTAGTGAACCCTCGCGTTCGCGAAGGCTTAACCCCCCTGCGTTCGCGAGCCAAGGTTCGCGTTCGCGTAGAATAACTAGCTACTTCGTGTAGGTTCGCGTGAGGATGGTTGTGTTCGTGGAGGGTAAGCCATCTACTACTTCATGTTCGTGAAGAAGAAATCCACCCCAGACCCATGTTCCCCTTCGCGATCGCGAAGCACATCACACCAGACACTAGAAAATAGCCGAAACCAGCATTTTCTTAAGTCCGAAATGGTCCTTAGCTATCCGAAACTCACCCAAGCATTTCGGGATCTAAACGAAACATGCACACAAGTTTACTAAAATCTTATGAACTCGCTCTCACGATCAAAACACTAAACTAACACCTAGAACTACGAATCAGACATCAAATGCATGAAAGTTTCAAAGAAACTCAAGAACTTCAAAAATCATAACCGAGCATCCAAATCCTACCAAACCAACTCCGATTTGCACCAAATTTTTTAGACAAGTTTCAAGTTGCAAAATGAACTTGTACCAAGTTCCGGAACCAAAATCCGAATCTGATAACCACAAAATGAACCTATGATCAAATCTAAAAAAATTTCAAACTTTCAAATACTAGCTTTCGGCAAAACAAGTCAAATCGCATTAAGGACTTTCGAATTCAATTTCGGGCATAGGACTAAATCTAAAATCACGATACGGACCTACCGGGATTGTCAAAATACTGATCCGGTGTCGTTTACACAAAATAATGACCATAGTCAACTCAAGTTATTTTTAAAGCCAAAAGTCATATTTTCTTCAAATATTCACATAAAATCTTACCGAAAAAAGACACGGACTGTGCACTCAAATCGAGAAATATTAAATAGATCTAAAAGAGGTCTCGAAATACGAGAATAAGGGTTAGTACTCAAAATTACCTATCAGGTCGTCATACTTAGTGTCTGATACTTATGTTGAGCCAGATTAAATTCTGAGAGAAATTTTAGCATATCTTTTTAAGGGGCAATGGTTTTACAGATTATATTCTTATTTTAAACAGAAAAAGGGCTATATTTTCCTCCGTACCATGACATATTAGTTATAGAAACCATCGTTATACTATTCGATACCTTTTACCCTTGTGGTTGCCCATATAAACACATCTATCCTTCCATCTAATATACCCTAGACCCCGACCTTCCTCCTACGCGTGGCTTCATCTTAAGCTCTAATCCTTTATTATTATTGTTTTTGCTAAAGCCCCATTTTAAATCTCAATACCGAAATTAATAACTCACCCAAATACCCGATCTTGGAAGTTATTAAACACCAACAGTCGTTGCCTCCACTGTCGTCTACTTTAGATATTCCTCTCTTTCCCTCTATTCTATTCCCTCCAACAACGTCCTCGCTTCCGTTATAAAATTTTAGACCTCTCATCACCTTTTGGATAATCGTGGGAGAACTTGATCAAAAAATTAAAATTTGGCTGGAAAAGTTTCACTTTTATATACTCCAAATTTTATCTTCTCAAAAAACACAGACCATCAACAACCACTAAATAAATCATAACCACCACTACTAGAAAATGTCACTTTTACAACCACCAAATATGTCAGAAATCGGTCGAAAATCTATTATTTTCGACAAAGTTTCGACCGAAGTGAAGCTGTCGAAAAATAGATGGTTGTAATTTTTTTTTGACTAGTTTGGTTGCAAAGAGGAAAAATCAGGGTGACCCCATAAATTCAAAGCTTGCGATTGATTTGGTCAGTATATTTGTGACCAAATCGGTCAAAAATTTAAAATAAATATTAATAATATTTAACAACTTCTTACCGATTTGGTCGGTATATTTATAATTAATTTAAATTATATCCATCATTTTCGACCATATCGGTTGGAAATATTAAAATTAATTTAATATAATTAATATTTTCGACCACTTTCGTCGAAAATCTAGGAATTCCCAGTTGCAAATTCTGACTACAATGGTCGAAAATCAGACGCAAATTTTGATAAATTTCAGTTGAATTCTGCTGTACTTTAAGCTACACCACTTTTCAAATCAAAATCAATCATTCAACCTAATATATATCACAATTGCTCAAGCAATTGAACCCAAAACATCAAATATCAAACTAGTAAACATTACAATACCTTCAAACAAGGGTAAACACATCTATTAAACCACATTAAAGTCTAAAAGTTTCAACCAAATGATAGTCAATTCTAAAACACATATTCCAAGTCTAAAACCATCTATTTCAAAAGCAATCATGTCTAAATATTATACATATTTCAAATTACTACTCGTCGGTTTTAGTCTCCTTATTGTTTGATTCCTCCATTGTATATTGGTTGCCATGCTTTTCCATGAATGTCCGCATCATACTTATTGTTTCTTTAGCAGTATTTCATTGTTTCATCAATTCATTGAATTGTGTTTGCATAGTCTCAATTTCTTTGGGAGAAGCAAAAGCACCACTGAATAATGCGACTTGACGACTGGACGATGGTTGTACCAAGTTCACACTTTTTCTTATTTATTTTCATGAGAAGTAAAAATATAAAGTTAAATTAGTAAGAGAAGAAATATACAACTTGTGTAAAATAAATTAAAAAAAATATTACTATAAATTTCTATACCTTTATTTACTCCACCGGCCGCCCATGTGCATATTGAAGTCATATCTTAGGGTGACTGTTGGGAATCAGGCTGAATTTGTTGTCATTACTTCAATTTTCTTTGATACCTTTCCTAAAATAAAGATGATAAACTTTATATAAACAAACTAATCTTTACCAAAAATAAAGGTAGTATTGAATTTATAATCTTACATATTTCTATGATGCACGCGGTTCGACGCATCCTTATCTTGTACCATCTTCCTCCTCCTCCTTCTTCTTATATGTGTCCTCAAAGACATGAGCATGAGACACATTTCCCCATGTGTCTTTTTTTGTCAAAATTAAAAATACGAGTTAATATATGTTCGATCACATATAAGTAAAACCAAGGAAACTTTTATAAATAAATTATCAGTCTCAATCATTGGGACGCAAAACTTACTGAACCTTCAGTGTGCAAAGAGACACCCTTACTGGAGGCTCTGTTTTTCTTTTCTTGTTCACTCTTCTACTTCTATTTATCGCTGTTTCACTTCTCCAAAATTTGAAGCCAAACATCTTGACACAGCCAATTAGGCTTGTTGCCACCTTTCCGAGCAACAAAATGAGTATCTTTAATCCTTTTCTGAGCTCTCTTAAAATAATTAGGATTCACTTGAATTTGATGCTGAGACTGCCATACACACTTAGTCTACAATTAAAACAAACATTAGACGAATACAATAAATATTATATAAATTTTATTTATTCGTATCTTAAATTGATGCTACATATTTATTCTGATCTGGTATGGTATTTCTCTCCAAGAATTTCACGGCTCATGAAATAATGGCTTCACAGATTCCAAAATCATATGTGTGGCCTAATAAGTTGGAAAAAACCAACATTACATTTAACATGTAAAATAAACCACTCTTAAATATATGTAAAACTTTATTCAAACAATTAAAAATAAATAATAACTTACTGGTCCTCATGGGGTATAATAATAAACCGATGCAAATGATCGTACTCTACAGTCCTACCAGCATACTGTCTCCGTAAAGGGGAAACTGAAGAAGTACTAGTAGATGGGGATACAACCATCTAAGAGCCTCGAATATCCAGTCTAGATATACTAGGAGTAGATGATGATGGAGATGATAATGGAGTGGACGATGATGGAGGCACAAAAGATGAATCATCATGGTGACTGTTATGGCTGCCCGGGGATGGAATCAATAGTAATACACCATTCTGACTCGTAGGGACAGGCTAGCGTGGGCATAAAATTAATGGTAGTAGAGGCGAAATCACCATTGGTCGACATGAAATAATAATGTACTGCGCTAGACGGGTGGGTGGGGGAGGGTGACTCTGAAAAACTCGGGCGGTAATGAAGTTTACTGAGAAGGACAAGGAAGAGTAGGAGGAGGACTCATACTCGGCATATGTGAAGGAATGTGACTTATAGATGGCAAAGTTTTTTTGTTCTTCTTCTTTGATTGTTTCTCTTTTTTACCCTTAGAATCCATCTGTGCAATTTAAGTAAACCAATTATAATAATAAAAAAGTAACATATCATAATTGCATTTCTTCTACATATTAAAATGATTAAATAAATAACATATAAAGAGCCTAGTAAGATATAAAAATAAAATAATAATATAAGGAATAACATAAGAAATCAAACAAGTCATAAAACACACAAACAACTCAATCCTCATCACTTTCTTCATATTGATATAATTCTTTATCCTTGCTTGCTCCATATTCATCACTTGAATCTTCGTTCTCGTTTTCATGGATGTTCCTTCCTCATACTCACTTTGATTTGATATAAGGACTGAAGGATCGAATTATTCATAGAGGCCTTCACTTTCTTGCATTCACCTACTAGTTCACATCCACCATTGATTCAACACTTGAAATGTCATTCAGGTATACTACATATAATGCACCCTCGACTTCAAATCTACCCATGATCTTTGTTCTTATCAATACCTTCCACACAACCTTCTTATTGCACAAAGGATAAGGTGCGTAATACAACTATTTCACATTTTGTGCAATGATAAATGGATCATAGAGTCTATACATCCCAGTGCGCTTTATTTGAACTATTTTATACATAGAGTGCACCTTTGTACCTCTAGTAGGTGTTGAATCATACCATTTACACTGAAAGAGTACCAACTTTTTTTCGGACAACCAACACTATACTCGAGTTCTAATATCACTTGAAGCACACCATAATAATCAACATTACCATCACCTTTCACACACAATAGTATTATTGATTATTTTTCCCTTAGACCATTCTTCTGTATGAAACTTGTACTATTGAATGAGTACTTAGACATCATTCGGACTTTAGGGTCAGATCCCTAAGCAATATCACACAAAAATGGATCATTTACGCCATTATCTGGATTATGAACCAAGAGCGAACCCAATAACAATTAGAATTTAAAAAGTATGTACAACTGATAATAATTTTCATTGAAATAAATTTCGCTAATACTTACAAAGTGTTTAAACCACTCTGCAAACCTAGGATAAGCATGTTCATGCCCATATGTACCCACAAATCAACTATCCGGTAGAATTAAAACTTTCATTAGTTAAAATGATTGATAATTGATCTTGAATGTAAGTTGGCAATATAAATGTACACTTACTTATAATAAGGTTAGACCTCAGGAAAATTTAGTAGAACATGTGTTGCAGCTGACTTTAGCTCCATCTCAGTCAAAAATCGTGTTGGACTATGTTTTGGACCACCTTTTCTAAGCTAATTGAATATGGAAAAAGATGGTGCTAATGGATTGGTATTGCCTCCATCGTCATGCTGATCATATCTATTTCTTGAACATGGCTTATCATGTTCAAAATATTATGAACAAAAATAAGAAATTTCTCTAGCCAGATATGCCACACATATCGATCCCGCAATCCTTTTTATCACGGTCCGCTTACATTTGCCAATCATCCTGCATATCACGATTTTAAGATAAAATAATGTTTAACTAATAATTATAAGGATAATTAATAAAAGTCATTACCTCTCGAATGGATACATCTATGTACATTGAACATACCGCGGCCCGTGCCTCTTGCGCAAGGTGAATTGGAAGATACTCCATCACATCGAAAAAACTAAGTGGAAACTTTTTAACCAACTTGTTTAAAGTTAAGCGAATGTGACTGTGCAAGTAAGCTAGGCTCTCTGCCGTCAATGTGCTAGAGCATAACTCCTTGAAAAATAAGCATAGCTATGTGATGGGTTTCCATATTCTATCAGGCTAAGAATTGAATATAATAGGCATCAAAGATTTCATGAAAATGTAACAATCTTGGATTTTCATAGACGTTAACTTTCCTTCTTTCATATCAACACACCTAGATAATTTTGACGCATATCTATCAGGCATCCTCAAATTGTTAACCCAATCATAAATCTCTCTTCTCTCATTCAAAGGGAATGTGTAACTGCCATAGGCTTAAATCTTGTTGTTCAAGTATGTCAGGTACAACTCACTTTGCCTACAATATTCTTTCAAGTTCATCCTGACCTTCAAATTATCTTTTGTCTTGTTGCTGACATCCATCACAGTATTAAAGAAGTTATCAAAAAATTTCTTCTCGATATGTATGACATCAAGATTATGCCGAAGAAGATTATGCTTCCAATAAGGTAACTCCTAGAGTATGCTCTATTTATTCCAATTGTGTGTTACACTATAACCCGACATCTTATTAAACAATAGATACTCTGTTACCTTGGGTAGATCCCTAACTATGTTCCAAATCTCTTCTGGCAACAAGAAATTCAGTGGCTCCTCATAATCCATTTTGTTATTCAAAAATGCACTAGCATTTCTCCTAACCTCATAATCCATTGGCAAGAAGCGGTGATAATAGTCAAACCGCGTGTTTTTACCTCTATGTTTCAAAGTGATTGACTTTGTATCTTTCATACAACTTGGGCAAACTAACTTTCCTACAGTCGACCACTCGGACAACATTCCATAAGTAGAAAAATTATTTATAGTCCATATCAAAGTAGCAGAGAGTCTGAAATTTTACTTAGTTTATATATCATATGTTTTCACAACTTGATGCCACAATAACTTCAACTCATCAATCAAGGGGCTGCATGTATACATCAATCAATTTTTTTTGGATTGTGTGGACCTGGAAAAATACAAGTTAGAAATAAATATTGACTTGTCATACAAAATTTAGGTGGAAAATTATACGGCGTAACAAACACTGACCAACGTGAATATGGTGCAACAAACACTTCTTCTGTTTAGCATTTGTGATTTCTTTGTAATGAGGCTGGTTACAAAATTTGTAATTTTCTAAAGCTGCATCATTCTTATAGAATAACATGCATCATCCTTATAGAATAACATGCAACATTTCTCGCAACAATCAATCCTCTCCAATTAAAGACCCAACTTCGAAAGCAATTTCTTTGCTGTGTAAAACTATCTGTGTAGGTCAATCTTTGTCAGATTAATTCATAAGGCCAACAATAGAATATATTCCCACTTGAGAAATAAAATTATCCGACTTAATACTTAATAATCTAACTGTAATAGACAACTTGGAATGCATTGATCCTTCATAAAGTGGACAACTAGCTTTCTCTAGCTGCTTGTATCTCATCATTTGATTCAGATTGAGCCCCTAGGAACATCTCAAAAGCATCCTTCATCATTTTATTAAATCGAGAATTTTTAAAATTATTCCCTGCTATGGGACTATCTTCTTCACCACCAAAAGAATTATGAAAATCAACATCATCTAAACTGGCATGACTCTCCCCCTGAACAATCTACACATATTATTTTTCATAAACTCCTTCTTATATAGAAAAAAAGTAACAATATCTAGTCCCAACAACTTAACACACTTTTATTTCACACAAGGAAACATAATTGTCCCTTCAATAAGGAAATTATCAAGTGTCTTTGTCTTAGAAATAAAGCCAGCAACCCCTTTTATAAGTTCATCCTGCAACCCCGTACGGTTAAGATGATTCCTATTATACATCTATCTACGATGTTCAAATTTCATCTACAAACCAATAAGTGTTAAACTTCTCTAAACTAATAATATTTAAAATTGAATCACTATTAGCTATATTTCATAAGTAAAACAATTAGAATTTTAGCACAAAATGTTAAAGAGACTAGCAATTCTTTCCTTTTATTCAAGGTTATTCTTTTCATTTTCTAGTATTGATTTGTTGTTAGTGAAATTACGTTAATTGCATAAACACCCTCTTGTTTAGACTTTTATTTTTCTCCTATTGTATGTGATAACTTAAAATAAACACCCTTCTTCTCTCTCTACATTCTTTCTCTCTCTCTGCTCTAACAGTTGCTGATGACACCACCCCCTAGCAGGTAAGACCCTCTCCCTCCCTCATCTTTCTCACCTCTCATCCCCCAATCCCTCTCTCTCTCCCTTCCTTATCCTCTCCTCCCCACCCTCGATCCTAGTTGTAGTGGTTATCTCCAGCAACCGCTGACCCGCCATGAACCCTATTTCCTGCGACCCTTTTCTGTTCCCATCGGCCCCTTCTCTCTTTCTTTTCCCCCTCTCTTTTCTTCTTCCTTTACCTGCAAGCCCCCCTCCTTAATTTGGTTAACGTAATTTACAACCCTTTGATCTCACTGCGATACATCTATACACAATCCACTACCTTTGACTTTACTCATAATAGTTTCATTTGCATATATCTCCTAATTGCTCTGTTTGATTTCTATTGATATCTCTGTTGATATCTCTATTGTTGGGACTACATTTCGCTCCTTCCCCCGCTATTTACTTTAACTTTTTCCCCTTCTTCTGTCCCTTATTTTTCCGTGCTCTTTCCCTGTTTTTTCTCTCCCTTTTCTCTTTTTTGCTTTTGTTGGGGCTTCACTAGTGGTAGCAGTGACAACCCCTCCTTTTTTTGTTTTTCGGTGTTTTTGTGTGTCCTTCAAGTAAAATATTCAGTGGTTATTGGAGACGAGCAGGAAGCGCGCGCACAAATATAGGAGAACAGCCAGGGCAAGTGTCAGCGAGGGGCGGTGGGAAGTTGGACATGAATATTGCAGGTGCCACAACGTCATCGAGTACTCCAAGACAATTCAAGGTTCTATTCTCGAGAGTTGGTACCTCCCTTTTTCCTGCTTCTCTTCTTGGTGTTAGCTAAATTTTGGTCACTCCAGTTCGCATAGTTTAATCATAATACAAACGTTCCTGTAGTTACAACTTGTTTCCTTTAGTTTGGTTCATTGCATTTTGTGTGTTAGTGATTCTTCCTTAGTATGTCGTAGGTATAGTGGATGTAATCTGGGATGGTAGAGTAAGGTCATATCCTCGGGTAGGGAAGGGGTGGGACACGGGTAGGGAGGTGGTCAGGGGTGGGACGGAAAGCAAGGGAGGTAAGAGGAACAACGGAGCCTACAGTATGAGAATTGGGTTATGGAACATAGGAACTTTGAAGGGTAAGTCTATATAGTTGGAAAATATCCTCCAGAAGAGGAAGGTAAATATAGCATTTGTCCAGGAGACTAGGTGGGTAGGATTGAGAAAGAGGGACGTGGATGGGTATAAGCTGCGGTACTCTAGAGTCCTGAAGCGTAAGAATAGAGTGGGTATTTTGGTAGATAGTGATCTTAGAGAGTCTGTGGTAGAGGTTAGGTGGGTGAACGAAAGATTAATGACTATTAAATTAGTGGTTGGTGAGTGTATCCGGGTGTCACGCCCCAACCTCGGGGAGCGCAACTGGCACTGATGCGTGGCTAGAATTCATGATTTTAAGCATTATATACCTTGCATTTTATGTGCTTTAATGATAAAAATACACGTCGTATGTGCCTAATGGAGTTTATTTAATGTGTAGGTGAGTTGGAAATGGAAGCCGAGCTAAATGAGAGCATAAACGTCGGAAAATACGTGCAAGAGTCGAAAAGGAGCGATCCGGGACAAGCCTGGCGTTAGCCAGGCGTTAGACCCCAAACGCCAGGGGGTGCCTGGCGTTAGCCAGGCGTTACACCCCAAACGCCAGGGGGTGCCTGGCGTTAGCCAGGCGTTACACCCCAAACGCCAGGGTGCCTGTTTCGGTGAAGTCCGAGTTTTAAAGGTTTTTAAGTGTTTCCAAGTGGGAATAGGAGTCTCTTACACGGTTAGGGTTTATCCCAACCATATAAATAGACCCAAGAACACATCTTGGAGGGGGGAGACGAAATTGGGAGCAAAATACACACACAATATCATTGAAGGAGCAAGGATTATTAGTTTTCTTCATTTTTATTTGAGTATTTTCAATTCATGCACACTTATGCAATTGTTTGATCATAGCATGGGTGGCTAAACACCCATTGTTCTGGG